>JANAVB010044856.1:0-69724 GCA_029216955.1 Iris pallida | reverse complement strand
CATCTGTCTCTATGATATGTGTCCTTGCCATGATAGGTTATGATGTGCCATGATTCCAGTTTATTACATTCATGTTCATTTCATGTTTCGTATATTTAGTTTGCTAGAATTAGTACTTGCTCCCGTCCTGATAGGATAACGTTGTAGGTATACTTACTGAGGAGGTTGTTTTGCGATTCCTATTATGGAGTTGATGCCGGAGACCAGACTTTATCTTACGAGGATGTACCTGTGGGAAAACTCGTCTAGTTTGCATAGTTGCTCGGGATTTCGAGAGTAGTTATATTGTTAGACTATGTATTTGTGACTGGACCTGTATCCAGCTTTATTTTTGGATTTACTTGGAACTTACTATTATACGAGATGACTTTTGTTTTGGGACACTCATGACTCTTTAT
Source organism: Iris pallida (assembly GCA_029216955.1). Classification (NCBI taxonomy): domain Eukaryota; kingdom Viridiplantae; phylum Streptophyta; class Magnoliopsida; order Asparagales; family Iridaceae; genus Iris; species Iris pallida. The sequence goes on along the minus strand of JANAVB010044856.1, from coordinate 69,326 downwards.
TACATATAGAACTGTTAGCACATTTTAGTCTTATCTTGTTATCTTTAGAACAGCTTACTACACTTATCTCAAGCGTAGGCTGGACATGACTCGGCCCGGCCCAACAATTTGGGTAGCGGATCGTGACATGTTTTTAGTGGTGGCACATGCAGGTCAAGACTAAATTGTTTGGTTACGTCATTGTACCAAGCATGCCTGTAATTAGGAACTTAAGGTAACTAGACAACATTAGGAATGCCGCTTAGAAACACCTAGAGGAATACTAGGACTGCAACATAGGAAACGCATTACATCATATGCTCGCTATTACAATTAGATTTTTTTTTATGATTGTTTACTTTGAAGAGTCCTTATAAGTCCTTTTATTTATTTAGATGGTGCTCACCCGCTCATCCCAGTATGTCACACCTGAGAATGGCACACTCCCTATCCAGTCGGTTGACCAGTTGACCGACACCTCCACCTCCACCCACCATACTCCCCTACTCCACAAATCCACCAACCCAAATGCCTCCACCACCTTCCACATCACAGTCCCAGCAGGACCTGATACTCTTATCACCACCTATTACTATACCTACCCAGGCTTCCGTCACACTCGACGGGAACCAACTGCTCACTCTGATCCAGGGGTTCCTAACGACCCATCAGGAGCAGACCACCCTACTCCGCCAGAGCATGGAGCATTATGAGGAACGTACCGTGGTCCCACCACTTGTAGAGCCACGGCAGAGAGCGAGGAAAATTAAGGACTTCATGGGTTTGAACCCAAGGAGTTCTTAGGGACTGAGGGCATTGTAGTAGCAGATGACTGGCTAGACTCAGTAGAGAGGAAGCTCCTTGGAGCTAGGTTGCCGAGTGACCTCCAGGTCGAGGCAGCGGGATTCCTACTGATAGACTTGGCAGGAGTTTGGTTCCGGAATGAGCTGCTATTCGCGAGAGGAAAGGCCACTTGGGATCAGTTCAAAACCCAGTTCAAGAAGAAATTCTTCTCGACAACCGCTAGGGTAGCCATGGGGCTACGATTCCAGAACATCCAGCAGAGGAACCGTTCTGTTGACGATTATGCAGCAAAGTTTAGTCGTTTGAGCCGTTTCGCTCCTAGTCTAGTTGCAGACCTAGAGGAGATGACACGTAGGTTTTGCCATGGTCTAGTTCCAGACATTGGCATTCTTATAGTGGCGAACGGTACGACTGACTATTACCAGAGCCTAGAGTTGGCCCGGCAGAGAGGAGCCTCTCCAGTCTTACAAGAGGCCGACTTCTGTACACCTCGAGGGACCGTCCAAGCGTCAGGCTTTCCAGCCGAGAGCACCGGTGCCACACCAGCAGACTTACCGTCCCCCTACACTACATCACCCAACCCCACCAGTTAGAGCCCCGGGACCTCAGTCGCAGAAGGGAGCTCTGTGTATATTTTGTCGAAGACCAGGGCATGATTACTCCGTCTGCAGAAAGAGGTTGAAGCAATGCTTAGCTTGCGGGTCTGCCACCCACCAGCTTCGGGAGTGCCCAGTAGCCAGGGTACCAGGTGCCGGACCACCGTCTAGAGGACCGCCGCTTCCGACCCAGCAGCAGAGGTTTAGGCAACATCTACAGCAGAAGGGACCCTAGGGGAAGGCCTATAGTCTAGCTCTTGAGCTAGAGCCGGAGCCAGAGTAGGTTTCGGAGCCAGATTATTTGGCTGACGTCATCACAGGTCATATTTATTTGCATACTTTTCGAGCTCTATGCTTGTTTGATTCTGGTGCATCACATAGCTTCTTGTCATTAGAGTTTATGCATAAACACCACTTAGTAGCTACACCTACCGAGGATATGAGTAGAGTAATGACGGGAGACAGACCAGTGCCCATTAGAGCTATCTATAGATGCTCTATTACTATAGCCGGAGAGAGTTTAGGGGATGATTCTTTGTGATGCCACTCCCCGGGTATGATATCATATTGGGGATGGACTGGCTTAGCTATGCCCATGCAGCTATAGACTGTCATGAGGGTAGTATTCTGTTCAGTCCCCCAAGTACGACACCATTCAGTGTCAGGAGAACAGGGTCGGAGATCAGCCTAGAGCCGAACTGTTGTACGACAGTTGGGGAGATAGCACCGCTACACCCTATCATTAGGGAGTTTATGGATGTATTCCCAGAGGATCTTCCAGGACTTCCATCTGACAGAGATGTGGAGTTCACTATAGATTTAGTACCGGGTTCAACACCAGTATCCCGGGCTTGCTATAGAGTAAACCCCAAGGAGGCCGTTGAGATGAAGGAGCATATCGATGACCTGTTGAAAAAGGGTTTCATTCGATCTAGTGCTTCTCCATGGGGAGCGCCAGTGCTCTTTGTGCCGAAGAAGGATGGTACAGTTCGATTGTATATTGACTACCGGGCGTTGAATGCCATTACCATTAAGAACAAATATCCTCTGCCCAGGATAGATAATTTGTTCGACCAGTTGAGTGGGGCGAAGGTATTTTCCCGGATAGATTTGATATTCGGGTACCACCAGGTGAAAATCAGGGCAGCAGACATCCAGAAGACGACGTTCAACACAAAGTACGGGCAATACGAGTTTTTGGTGATGCCATTTGGTCTCACAAATGTGCCAGTTGTCTTTATGAATTTGATGAATAAGAAATTTCACCAGTATCTGGATAAGTTCATCGTAGTATTTATCGACGACATCCTGATATACTCGAAGACGCCGGAGCACGCAGAGCACTTACGGACAATTTTTGGGAATTCTAAGGCAGGAGAGGTTGTTTGCCAAATTGTCGAAGTGCGAGTTCTTTTTAGACCGAGTGGAGTTTCTCGGTTATATAGTTACTGGAGAGGGGATCTCGGTAGATCCCAGGAAGATTGCTGCCGTTGAGACATGGAAGGCTCCGACGTCAGTTTCAGAGATCAGGAGCTTTCTGGGTTTAGCCGGCTATTATAGGAAGTTCGTCCAGGACTTTGCTAGGATAGCTAAACCCATGACAAAACTGATGCAGAAGGACGCAGAGTACATCTGGTCAGAGGACTGCCAGACAGCATTTGAGGAGCTGAAGAGGAGGCTGACGACCGTTCCAGTTCTGACATTACCTTCAGTGTCTGGAGGTTTCACCATATACAGTGATGCTTCGGAAAAGGAGCTAGGATGTGTCCTACAGCAGCATGAAAAAGTGGTTGCTTATGCATCTAGGCAATTACGGACTCATAAGCGGAACTATCCTACCCACGACCTAGAGTTAGCTGCGGTGATCTTTGCACTCAAGTTATGGAAATATTACTTATACGGAGAGCGTGTAGAAATCTTTACTGACCACAAGAGCTTGAAGTATGTGTTCACGCAGAAAGAGCTGAACATGAGGCAAAGACGATGGTTGGAGTTGATGAAGGACTTCGACATCGATTTACCGTATCACCCCGAAAAGTCAAATGTGGTGGCGGATGCGCTGAGCAGGCATCCGATGTCATGGTATCTGATGATAGATCGGCATTTGCGGGAAGATCTGGAGAAGCTCGGTATCGAGATAGTTTGGCCAGGATCGGTGATATAGATGATGGCGCTTGACATTCAGTCAGGTTTGATAGAGCAGATCAAGGAGGCACAGTCTACAGATAAGAGCCTTCACAGACTTCGAGCCCAGGCTTTAGCTGGATTGCTAGATGACTTCACCGTAGCAGAGGATGGATCCTTGAGGCATGTCAGCCGGTTATACGTGTCGAAGGGAGAGCTGATAGAGGCAGTCTTGCAGGATGCGCATAGATCTCGATATTTTATTCACCCTGATGCTAACAAGATGTACCGTGACTTGCGGAAACATCTTTGGTGGCACGGAATGAAGAGAGATGTATCACGTTTCATTTCGAGATGCCTAGTTTGCCAGCAGGTCAAGGCGGAGCATCAGAGGCCAGCTGGTCTATTGCAGCCGTTACCCATTCCCGAGTGGAAGTAGAAACACATTACGATGGACTTCGTCTCAGGGCTTCCTCGTTCCCAAGGAGGAAAGGATGCCATTTGGGTCATCATGGATAGGCTGACGAAGTGTGCGCACTTCATACCCTTTAAGGTGAGGATTTCTACCGAGAAGTTGGCGGAGCTATACATGCAGCAGTTAGTTCGCTTGCACGGAGTACCAGTGAGCATCGTGTCGGACCGAGACAGCAGATTCACGTCCCACTACTGGAGGAGCTTGCAGAAAGAGTTGGGCAGTCGGCTCAAGTTAAGTACAACGTACCACCCACAGACAGATGGACAGTCCGAGAGGACGATACAGACGCTAGAGGACATGCTGAGGACCTGTGTGCTGGACTTTGGCGGATCATGGGAGAGCCATCTGCACTTGGTAGAGTTTTTATACAACAACAGCTACCAAGCCAGCATCGGTATGTCTCCTTTCGAGGCACTATATGGACGACGATGTCGTACACCGCTCTTTTGGGATGATGTTGGGAACAGAGTTTTGCTTGGGCCAGAGATGATCACGGATGCAGCAGAGAAGGTCGGGATGATCAGAGACAGGCTCAGAGTCGCTCAGGACAGGCATAAACACTGGGCCGATGCTAGTCGCAGATCGATGGAGTTCGCTGACGGAGATATGGTGCTAGTGAAGATATCACCTACTAGAGGGACGATCCGGTTCGGACGATGAGGCAAGTTGAGCCCCAGATACATCGGGCCATTCGAGATACTTGGCAGAATCGGAGAGGTAGCTTACAGGGTTGCACTTCCACCCAATCTATCAAGAGTTTATGATGTCTTTCATGTGTCTTAGCTAAGGAGATATGTTCCGGACCCCAGCCATGTGCTAGTTCGTTCAGAGTTGGAGATCGGACCGAGCCTTGCAGTCACTGAGCAGCCAGTGGAGATATTGAACATGAGGGAGAAGAGGCTGAGGAACAAAGTTATACCCTTAGTACGAGTAGCTTGGAGCTGTCACTCTTCGGGTGAATCTACTTGGGAGAGGAAGTCGGACATGAGGGAGATATAACCTTACTTGTTCGACCCAACAGCTGCGAGGGAACCACCCGTTCCCACTTGATACCTTAGAAGTTAGTCTAAATAATATCCTTAGTCATTCTTTACATTTCTTGTTATATTAGAATGTTTGTAGAGTTTTCTATCCTTGTGAATTTCGAGGACGAAATTTTTCAAGGAGGAAAGATTTGTAAGCTCCTAGATTTTAAAATAGTATTTTTATAATTTTAAATAGCATTTATATATTTAAAATGAATTAATATAATTATTAGGAATTTTTCTAGAATTTTTAATTAATTTTTAAATAATTTTTAAATCAAAATATATCATTTTGTAATTAATTGAAATATTTTAATATCAATTTGTAATAGTTTTAATTGTTTCAATATCATTATGCAATTTGTCGAATTGTTATTATATAAGTTTGCAATTTAATGATTTGTTTTAATTACAGCTTGCAAATTATATTTGCAAACTGATAGGCATAAGGCAAATTTGCAAGACCCCAAACTCCAGGGGCCTTGCTGCAAACCTGCAGTCACCCCCCACGACTTTCTCTCTCCTCTCTCACTTGCCCCCGACGACCGAGCGACCCGCACCCTAGAGTAAGGGCACGAGACGTGGGTACGTCTAGCCTACGCCGCAGTGTCGGCGGTAGAACGCTGTCATAGGTCACAACATCTAACAATATGATGCTAAGCAGTTTATACTCCCTGAATGGGGGTGACATAGCAGAAAGTAAACTCAATCACAACTAAGGAAGAAGAAGCACGATAAGATATAGAACTCAAAGAAAATACAGATGATCAGAAGAGTCTAAGTGTCTAAGATAACATCTCAGCAAACATCCAGAAATATAAGTCTCAACTACTGAATATGAAAGAATATATACAATCCAGATCTCAAAGACAGAAATAAAGCCTAACTAAACTAGTCTAGGCAGTAGGGTAATGTCATCAGCTAGAGCTGGGTCCTCCTGAGAGTCCAGCTCACAAGTGTCATCTACGGCTGCCCCATAGAAGGTATCCACACAGGCCTCCTCCTCGTCCTCTGTAATATTTTCAACAGGTCCAGTCAGGACAGGAGCGAGCACAATATATCTCAACGGATCATAGCAGGTTAGAAAATATAAACATACAGTAGAGTAAGATACAGGAAACTGAAAGGAAGTACATGATGTAAAAGAAGAGAACTGTATGTAAATAGCTACTGTATATAGAGAACTAATAGTGGCTAGTGATGTAGAGTACATGATAGCACATGTGAACAGGACAGAGTAGTACATGATCTACACTAAGGAGTTTCACATGATCTACACTACTATGGAATTTGTTCACACGACTATTAGCACTCCTCCATTTTTCCCCAATCAATACACAAGGATCTAAGCAGGTTATGTTATTATACATGATATCACATGAAGGCCCATGAAAGGGTACACATGATAGTATACATGAGGCTCTGTGAACATGAGAGTACATGATTCATAAGAGTGTACATATATGGTGAAAGCACATGAGTACATGATGAAAGTGAAACGCACATGACACAATGTACCCGATGCTCCCGAGGGGGATAACATCGTATGAAGAGATCCATATTGTACAAATCTGTGATAATATCGTGAAAGCATCAAGTAAAGTAATCTAAGGCAGGAATATAATTCTAACAAGATATGAAATGATCAGAGAATGTACTCGCCTCGTATCTGAATGTCTGAAGTAAATGTACTGTCCGAGATGAGGTACCTGACTCCTAGTTAGAGCAACACAAGTCAAGATGTATACAGGGGATGATAATTGAAATCTATAATGCATCTGTATGCTGTCTAGGTCAAACTAGACTAAAGTCCACCCTTGTTCAACTCCAGTCAACTATACTAGTCAAGGCTAGGTCAATTAGGTCAAACTTAACCCAAACAAGTCTAGTAAGTCTCACTAGGCCTAACCAAGCCTAGTCTATCAATCACACACACTTACAAGCCGCACAAGTTATCCTTCATACATATTTACATATATAATACATATATACTCATTATATATAAGGCATACCTATATATAGGGAATTCATCCATGGCTATATGCCCACATACATACGTATATTCACATATTTATTCATACACACATATTACATATATATATATATATTACATATATTATATATATATAGGCATACAACATATAGGGGTTACATTGTATTCATGCAAAGGGGGTTTAGTCAACATGTGTGTGTGTCATATCCTGAAAAGGAAAACAATGAAGGGAACCTGGGAAAACAGTGTAGTATACAAGGGGTATTAAAGTGTGGAACATGGTAATAAAAATCAGTGTGTGGACAGTGAGAGTATATGTGTGTTCTATATAGATAAACAGTGTGTGTGGCACGTTAATAAAGGCAGGGACCCAAATGGGGTGACTGAAACATAATGAAACGAACTAGCACAAGGTAGGTTAGAACTCACAATTATCATTGCAACTGATATTGGTTAAAACAAAAGGTTGATCAATTCCTGGACTGACTTATTAGTTCAGGACTGAACTAATGTCAGTTGGGAATTAATCAGGACAACAGTCATTTACAGGTGACTGTTACCACAGAAAGTCGGATACCCTCAAATCAAAGTGGGCTAGACATATGGTAGATGAAGACTGATACTCTAAGTTCAACAAAAAGGGACTGAACTTAATGGAGTGAACTTGAACAAATAGTTATGACTGCACTCATGAATGTCTCCCAAACCAGCTACCTTACTCAAGCCATCACTTTAATGACTGAAATTACAATGCAGGGGACAGGACTCACCTAGTGTGGCCTGAATCAGGAACAGTAAGTATACATAGGAATAGGAAATCAGTGAAGGTTTCAGGAAATTAGTGAATTGAACACAATATCACAGGAATGGTTTCAGAATTTAAGGGACAATGAACATTCAGGAATCTACTCTTCATAATTTCAATTCCTGTATTCATTCACATAATCATTTATTCATTCAAACTATACATTCAAATCTCAAAACCTGAAAATCTAATCCCCATACTCTCAGGTTCTCAGGTTCCCAAGCAAATCAGTGAATAGGGTGATATCTGTTTGAAACAGTGGCATGGTAGTTACTATAACCCAATCCTCATGACAATTAACATTGAATCAAATCAATAAACTAATTAATCTAAACTAATCCTGGTAGTTAAAAGCATCAACAAACAATTTAGAATTTAATCCAATCACAGGTTTTCAAGTCAATGACAGTTAATTAATAAAACCCATTACCAATCTCGAATCCCTTTTCCATTCAACAATGCTAATATGTGATGTTTATCATAGCAAAATTACTGGGATCTCAGAAATTAACTGGAACCACACATTAGATCTCAAAATATGTTTTCAAAAAGGAAAAGAAATTAATTTGACTATTTAATCAGGAAATGAATCATTCACCACTGTATTAGTCAAAAACAATCCAACCTAAAGTCGAAAATCCAATACAAGGTGCAAAAACCAATCTAACATGCCAATCCTATCCAGCAGGAAGCTAATACACATGTGTATGATCTAACATGTCAAATTAATATTGAGAATTCAGTTAAAAATGGGTTTAAGATCAGAATTTCAAAACAGGAAACATATGTCAGTCTAACAGTGAAATTATAACAGTTCGAAATCCTAAAACCGAATTCAATAACCCATCTATCAAACACCAATCCTAACCAATACACATTAGTCTAATACATATGCAGGTGGTCTAGATTAACCATTAAATCATCATTTGAAACAGTAAGAGAAATGCAAATTTAGAACCAATAAATTGAAACAGGTCAGTCAGTCAGGTATCAGCCACACATGAATTCCCTGCTATTTCAAACCCAATCATCACAAAACTAATGTAAAATATCAAAACAGTGGTTGGTGAATCGACCCCAGGGTGTGCTCGTGTCTAGGGGTCCCTCACGTGTCCAAGGGACTGGACACAGGTGTGTCCAAGAGCCAGGAACCGAAAATTCCTAAAACTGGATTGAATCCAGTCGACCATGGACATCGAGATATCTCTCTCGATACTAAATGAAATCCAAAATAACTTGGGGAATGTCTTGAAAGACATTTCCCCTAGGTCTCCATCAAATCTCGTGTCCTAAGATCCTGTGTCGTGTCCTGTGTGTGACTCGAGTAGCAGGGGAGGCAACAGTGCTCGCGCACGTGTGTGCCCCCACGTGTTCTCGTGTCCTCCGCGACCCGACACGACACCAAAACAAACTCAGGGCACTAGAATCCCATAAGCGAGGTTAAAATCTAAATTTCTATTCAAACAATTTCCAGAAATCAAATCGAAATGCCCTTTAGGGCATTTCATCAAACACCTATATACATGGACTGATACGTGTCCGATACGGACACGTAATGGACTCGAAACCTAGGGTTAGCTATTCCTACAGTTAGGGTAGGCCTAGGACTTCCTGAATATGCAATAAAAATAGTATTTTATGGTGTGGATTTAAATTTACCTATAGGTTTGCAAAGTCTCAAAAAGCCCCAATATAAGTGGATCCTCAAGCTTCCAAAACTCTTCCAAATTGTTTCTCCCCTGAAATTTCTCAATACCAACAGCAAGTAGAATAAATTTAGAACCTATTGCAATTAGTTTGGGTGGAAAAGGAATTGAAATGGAATTTTTAGGAATTATTGAAGTTGGGGACTTACCTCTTTCTCAAACTTGGAAAAATTTCTAAGGGAGGCTAGTCCTAACTTCTAGGAGGCATTAAATAGAGGGGAGGAATAGGTTTGGCCGGCCAAGGGTGGATTGGGCTAGGGTTAGGGTTCTACAAGTGGTCTATGGGCCTAAGTCACAAGTCATGACTTGTGAAATCACAAGCCATTAGCTAGCCTAATCAATTCATAATCTCTCCAAATAAATTCTAATTGGTTGGATATCACTAACTTAGGTCAAGCTAGGGTTTCACACTCTAACCAAGTAGTCATGACCTAGATTAGCTTCTAGGACAGTCTCCTAAGTCAACACTAGTCAAGTCTAGAATAGCACCAAATCAAATATACTAAAAATTACTGAAAATTTTAATAATTATAATTAATACTAAATAATTCCAAATAATTCCCAAAATTATAAAAATGACTAAAATACCCTTAAGCTACAAATGATAAATGAAATACCCTAATCACATGGCTAGGCTCTAGGTCAACAGTCATTAAGGTTATACTAGCCAAACACCAAAATCATAAGTCATGATTTAAATAGTTTAAAAATGATTAAAAATTACCAAAAATTATATTATTATTTAAATGCCATAATTAAATAATCAAAACACAAAATTTCAAAATTACTCTCATTTTAGAAAACTGGGTGTTATAAGTCTACCCACCTTAGAGAAATTTTGTCCTCGAAATTAAGATGGTAGTAGTCCTTCTAGGTTAACACCCCACAATCAAAGTCTCAAACATGCCGTCAGATAATCATATGCGTCTGTCCAAAATCATGATACTCAAAATCTTCGTCATGCTAGCGAGCAAAGCTACGATAATCACAGAGTCCTTGACTAAGGCACATACCTCTAGAATCATGGTATTTAAAATTTTTGCATTGCCGCATGCTTGGCAGCGAAAATCTTAAATTCCCACACCCGAGAAATACGTCCTAAATCTGACTATATGTCCTCACTATGCCAGCTAACACGACTATCGAAGATTCTAGATCCCATAACTGAGGTGACCTAGCCCATATGATTCATCTCAGAAGGAAATCAAATATAACACAAGAACAACAAGACATAATTGATCAACTAACAAGGAACAGAAGGAATCAAAATTTCAAGACAGCTATAAGAGACAATTGTGAAAATGGAATCAAAAGAACGGAACCTGCAACTAGATCTCCAACGGCCTGAGCATCCTCGATTGTCCTGGCGAAAGCTCACTCCTGCTGGCCTTCCCTGGCCTGCTGCTGATGCTGCATGTACCTCTGCTGCTGAGTCGGTAAGGATAGTCTCCTCTGCTGGCCTACCGGAGTCCTCACTCCTACTCCCTGAGCTGTCCGTTTAGGAAACTTGGGACACTCTCTTAACGGGTGATATGATGCTCCGCAAAGTAGGCACTTGCCTATCCTCATTCGACATTCGCCCCAATCGTGCCCTGGTTCCCTACAGGAAGGGCAACTGGTAATCTGCTACTGTCTAGGGGTCTGCTGCGTCTGTAACAGTGGTCCCCTCGGCTGCTCTGTCGGAGCCCTAGCTCCTGCTGCTACCTGAGTCAATGGTGTCGGCTTCTTGGGACACTCTCTACACTGATGCTCCGCTGAACCGCAAAGTAAACATATGCCCAGCCTCTTCCGGCATTCGCCCCACCCATGGCCTTGCTTCTTGCAGAAGTTGCACACAGTATTCTGCTGCTGCCTGGGTGCCTGCTAATACAGTACCTGCCTTCGTCCCTGATGCTGAACAGGCCTCTGCTGCCGCTGGAAGTGGACTATCGGCTGCTGAATCTGTATGTGAGGCCTCTTGGCCTGACTTCCACTGCTGCTAACTCCATGAATGTCCTGTCCCCTCTTAAACAACTGTTGCCGCTGAGTTTCCACTATCTGCTGGAAGAAGGAGAACAACCGCGCTACGTCCTCTGATCCTGATGGCGACAGATGCTAAAGAACGTTCGGGATGACTGGAGAAAGTCTCGGAGTAGGAAGAGGTGCACTCCCACAGGCTACAGATATCCCAGCCTGAGCTGGCATAACAGGAGCTGCAGTCTCGGGGCCCTGCTGATCAGGACGAGGAGTGGTAGGCCCCTTAGTGGTGTCTTCCCGATCGAGATGAGATCGCGTCTCCATAACCATCCTGAAGACAGATCAAACGAGAGGACAATCACTGAGAATGAAACGATAACATCAAGGGAGGACGGTTTATTTTCAAGGAAAGACAATAATGTAGAATTTTAGGTAACAAGAATCTTATTTAAGAGTTTTTCCTAATGTGATTGAGTACCTCCAAAATATCCTAATCCTACTGCAGGCTGTAGTGGTACTCTAGTTCGAATACCACTACACAAACTCGACCTACATGGGCCACCACTAAAAACGTGTCACGACCCGCACCCTAGAATAAGGGCACGAGACGTGGGTACGTCCAGCCTACGCCACAGTGTCGGCAGTAGAACGCTGTCCTAGGTCACAACATCTAACAATATGATGCTAAGCAGTTTATACTCCCCGAATGGGGATGACATAGCAGAAAGTAAACTCAATCACAACTAAGGAAGAAGAAGCACGATAAGATATAGAACTCAAAGAAAATACAGATGATCAGAAGAGTCTAAGTGTCTAAGATAACATCTCAGCAAACATCCAGAAATACAAGTCTCAACTACTGAATATAAAAGAATATATACAATCCAGATATCAAAGATAGAAATAAAGCCTAACTAAACTAGTCTAGGCAGTAGGGTAATGTCATCAGCTAGAGCTGGGTCCTCCTGAGAGTCCAGCTCACAAGTGTCGTCTACGGCTGCCCCATAGAAGGTATCCACACAGGCCTCCTCCTCGTCCTCTGTAATATTTTCAACAGGTCCAGTCAGGACAGGAGCGAGCACAATACATCTCAACGGATCATAGCAGGTTAGAAAATATAAACATGCAGTAGAGTAAGATATAGGAAACTGAAAGGAAGTACATGATGTAAAAGAAGAGAACTGTATGTAAATAGCTACTGTATATAAATAACTAATAGTGGCTAGTGATGTAGAGTACATGATAGCACATGTAAACAGGACATATTAGTATATGATCTACACTAAGGAGTTTCACATGATCTATACTACTATGAAATTTGTTCACATGACTATTAGCACTATCCCGTTTTCCCCAATCAATACACAAGGATCTAAGCAGGTTATGTTATTATACATGATATCACATGAAGGCCCATGAAAGGGTACACATGATAGTATACATGAGGCTCCGTGAACATGAGAGTACATGATTCACAAGAGTGTATATGTATGATGAAAGTACAGGAGTACATGATGAAAGTGAAACGCACATGACACAATGTACCCGATGTTCCTCAGGGGGATAACATCGCATGAAGAGATCGATATAGTACTAATCCGTGATAATGTCGTGATAGCATCAAGTAAAGTAATCTAAGGCAGGAATATAATTCTAACAATATATGAAATGATCAGAGAATGTACTCGCCTCGTATCTGAATGTCTGAAGTAAATGTACTGTCCGAGATGAGGTACCTGACTCCTAGTTAGAGCAACACAAGTCAAGATGTATACAGGGGATGATAATTGAAATCTACAATGCATCTGCATGCTGTCTAGGTCAAACTAGACTAAAGTCCACCCTTGGTCAACTCCAGTCAACTATACTAGTCAAGGCTAGGTCAACTAGGTCAAACTTAACCCAAACAAGTCTAGTAAGTCTCACTAGGCCTAACCAAGCCTAGTCTATCAATCACACACACTTACAAGCCGCACAAGTTATCCTTCATACATATTTACATATATAATACATATATACTCACTATATATAAGGCATACCTATATATAGGGAATTCATCCATGGCTATATGCCCACATACATACGTATATTCACATATTTATTCATACACACATATTACATATATATATATATTACATATATTATATATATATAGGCATACAACATATAGGGGTTACATTGTATTCATGCAAAGGGGGTTTAGTCAACATGTGTGTGTGTCATATCCTGAAAAGGAAAACAATGAAGGGAACCTGGGAAAACAGTGTAGTATACAAGGGGTATTAAAGTGTGGAACATGGTAATAAAAATCAGTGTGTGGACAGTGAGAGTATATGTGTGTTCTATATAGATAAACAGTGTGTGTGGCATGTTAATAAAGGCAGGGACCCAAATGGGGTGACTGAAACATAATGAAACGAACTAGCACAAGGTACGTTAGAACTCACAATGATCATTACAACTGATATTGGTTAAAACAAAAGGTTGATCAATTCCTGGACTGACTTATTAGTTCAGGACTGAACTAATGTCAGTTGGGAATTAATCAGGATAACAGTCATTTACAGGTGACTGTTACCACAAAAAGTCTGATACCCTCAAATCAAAGTGGGCTAGACATATGGTAAATGAATACTGATACTCTAAGTTTAAAAAGGGACTGAACTTAATGGAGTGAACTTGAACAAATAGCTATGACTGCACTCATGAATGTCTCCCAAACCAACTACCTTACTCAAGCCATCACTTTAATGACTGAAATTACAATACAGGGGACAGGACTCACCTAGTTTGGCCTGAACCAGGAACAGTGAGTATACATAGGAATAGGAAATCAGTGAAGGTTTCAGGAAATTAGTGAATTGAACACAATATCACAGGAATGGTTTCAGAATTTAAGGGACAATGAACATTCAGGAATCTACTCTTCATAATTTCAATTCCTGTATTCATTCACATAATCATTTATTCATTCAAACTATACATTCAAATCTCAAAACCTAAAAATCTAATCCCCATACTCTCAGGTTCTCAGGTTCCCAAGCAAATCAGTAAACAGGGTGATATCTGTATGAAACAGTGGCATGGCAGTTACTACAACCCAATCCTCATGACAGTTAACATTGAATCAAATTAGTAAACTAATTAATCCAAGCATAACTAAACTAATCCTGGTAGTTAAAAGCATCAACAAACAATTTATAATTTAATCCAATCACAGGTTTTCAAGTCAATGACAGTTAATTAATAAAACCCAATACCAATCTCGAATCCATTTCCTATTCAACAATGCTAATATGTAATGTTTATCATAGCAAAATTACTGGGATCTCAGAAATTAACTGGAACCTCACATTAGAGCTCAAAATATGTTTTCAAAAAGGAAAGGAAATCAATTTGACTATTTAATCAGGAAATGAATCATTCACCACTATATTAGTCAAAAATAGTCCAACCTAAAGTAGAAAAGCCAATACAAGGTGCAAAAACCAATCTAACATGCCAATTCTATCCAGCAGGAAGCTAATACACATGTGTATGATCCAATATGTCAAATTAACATTGAGAATTCAGTTAAAAATGGGTTTAAGATCAAAATTTCAAAACAGGAAACATATGTCAGTCTAACAGTGAAATTATAACAGTTCGAAATCCTAAAACCGAATTCAATAACCCATCTATCAAACACCAATCCTAACCAATACACATTAGCCTAATACATATGCAGGTGGTCTAGATTAACCATTAAATCATCATTTGAAACAGTAAAAGAAATATAAATTTAGAACCAATAAACTGAAACAGGTCAGTCAGTCGGGTATCAGCCACACATGAATTCCCTGCTATTTCAAACCCAATCATCACAAAAACTAATGTAAAATATCAAAACAGTGGTTGGTGAATCGACCCCAGGGTGTGCTCATGTCCAGGGGTCCCTCAGTGTCCAAGGGACTGGACACAGGTGTGTCCAAGAGCCAAGAACCGAAAATTCCCAAAATGGATTGAACAATCAGTCCAGTCGACCATGGACATCGAGATATCTCTCTCGATACTAAATGAAATCTAAAATAACTTAGGGAATGTCTTGACAGACATTGCCCCTAGGTCTCCATCAAATCTCGTGTCCAAAGACCCTGTGTCGTGTCCTGTGTGTGACTCGAGTAGCAGAAAAGGCAACAGTGCTCGCGCGCGTGTGTGCACCCGCGTGTTCCCGTGTCCTCCGCGACCCGACACGACACCAAGATAAACTCAGGACACTAGAATCCCATAAGCGAGGTTAAAATCTAAATTCCTATTCCAACAATTTCATAAATCAAATCGAAATGCCCTTTGGGGCATTTCATTAAACACCTACATACATAGACTGATACGTGTCCGATACGGACACGTAATGGACTCGAAACCTAGGGTTAGCTATTCCTACAGTTAGGGTAGGCCTAGGGCTTTCTGAATATGCAATAAAAATAGTATTTTATGGTGTGGATTTGAATTTACCTATGGGTTTGCAAAGGCCCAAAAAGCCCCAATATGAGTGGATCCTCAAGCTTCTAAACCTCACCCAAATTTTTTCTCCCCTAAAATTTCTCAATACCAACATCAAGTAGAATAAATTTAGAACCTATTGTAATTGGTTTGGGTGGAAAAGGAATTGAAATGGAATTTCTAGGAATTATTGAAGTTGGGGACTTACCTCTTTCTCAAACTTGGAAAAATTTCTAAGGGAGGCTAGCCCTAACTTCTAGGAGGCATTAAATAGAGGGGGGAATAGGTTTGGCCGGCCAAGGGTGGATTGGGCTAGGGTTAGGGTTCTACAAGTGGTCTATGGGCCTAAGTCACAAGTCATGACTTGTGAAATCACAAGCCATTAGCTAGCCTAATCAATTCCTAATCTCTCTAAATAAATTCAAATTGGTTGGATATCACTAACTTAGGTCAAGCTAGGGTTTCACACTCTAACCAAGTAGTCATGACCTAGGTTAGCTTCTAGGACAGTCTCCTAAGTCAACACTAGTCAAGTCTAGAATAGCACCAAATCAAATATACTAAAAATTACTGAAAATTCTAATAATTATAATTAATACTAAATAATTCCAAATAATTCCTAAAATTATAAAAATGACTAAAATATCCTTAAGCTATAAATGATAAATGAAATACCCTAATCACATGGCTAGGCTCTAGGTCAACAGTCTTTAAGGTTACACTAGCCAAACACCAAAATCATAAGTCATGATTTAAATAGTTTAAAAATGATTAAAAATTACCAAAAATCATATTATTATTTAAATACCATAATTAAATAATTAAAATACAAAATTTCAAAATTACCCTTATTTTAGAAAACTGGGTGTTACAGCTGTTAGGGTTATATACTAAAAGTATCACTTTTGTAGTAACCTTATTTCCTTAAATTTTGAATGAGAATCATATGGACAAATATTTGCATATTGTATTTGTTGCAAGTATTAATGCAAATGTCTGATATTCTATATTGTAGATAATATGGTGTGTGGTGTCACACAGAAGATCATATTATCAGTTTCCTATGGAGTATATAAATAGTTCACAACCTAGATGGACTTAGACAATCTATTGGAATGGTTATAGTGTAATCTGGTATTAGTCTATCTTGACTATAGGTTTACACTAGTACACTTTGTGTGTATTGAACAGGACCACTTGAGGTTGTTCTCTTTGTACTGACTACATAAGAGAACAAACACCTCTGTTATTATGGATGCTTGTGCTCTTAATCTGGATATAATAACGGACATGTATATGCAGTGTGCATTACTTTGACTCATAAAACAGTGAGATTCATTATGGATCAACAACCTCTATGAATTGGGTAATAATATTGTATGTATGATGAACTGTTGATTATAAATAGAATCCATGTCCCGATACATCGGGTTGATGATGTCCTCTTAAGGAGCTCATAAGGATTGTCATGTAAACCCTGCAGGTGGATTATATTCGACATGACAAATAAAGTTGAGCGGTACTACTTAAGGATAAAAGATGTCGAATCAATATAGTTGTCAGTAACTTAATTTGATCGATGGACATACGATATCTTAACATGGGGAGCCAAACGAGCATATAATAAAAGGAGCCCACAAATATAATTTTGGATTAGGGAGGTAGTGCAACAATAGCTTATTAGTGGACCGAGCTATTGTTAATGGGCCTGGATTGTGTGTTCGGGCTGAACACGGGTTATCCAGATCCGTTAGGAGGCCTAACCTTAATTTCTCCTCATGGTCCCTGCCGTAGCCTATATATATCCTCTATTCTCTGGCCGCCATATTACTGATCAGAAATCTGAAATTTTCTCTAAATTCGTGATTCACGTAAGGAGAGGAAGAGAGGGATGCCAAGGAGAAGAAAAAGTTGGAAGATCGTCGCCCACACGACGTCCAATTCGAGGAAGAAATACGTACATAAGATCTTGGGGTCGTCCGCTCGAGATTGCCAGAAATTACTTATCTCCTTTCCGCCGCAGGTATAATTCGTGAACCCTAGTTTCTGCCTATGAAGGGTTAGAACACGTATTAGATCTGTTTAACTTTCTATCGATCAATACGCACACCAAAGGAAGGGTCCTGGGAATTCCCAGTTCCATCAATTGGTATCAGAGCCACTTTGGATCTACGTATTGATTGATACGTCCATGTTGTCCAATAAAACCTGTATTGTGTAATAGTCGGTAGATGTATATCTGTTCTAACTCGGTTTTGCAGGCATCTTAGATCCAACTATTATGGTCTAATACATGTTTTTTATTATTGTGTTGTTTAAACCACAGACATGTCGTGGATGTTGTTGTTGCTGTGGATGTAATTAAAATTACGAGGGTTGATCGTGCTTATTATTTTAATTTTTCAATCTAGATTATGTGTGAACTCCTTCGAGAGGCATAGGATTGATGTAATTTTAATTATTTTTGATCAATCGTGATAGCGGTGGTGGCTGTTTCTGACGCCGGACGAGATGCTGGTTTTAAGCAGTCCAGAGGCAGACAGATGATTTTTGATGAAGAAATCGACAGCCAAAAGAAGGAATAGAACTGCACAGCGCCAGATTTTGGATTCGGATAGTTGAGGACGGAGCAGCAAAGATGACCATAATAGTTGGATATTTTCTCTTATTTTTGTCATTTTGCTTTTTCTGATTATGCATGTTTATTATTGTGTGGTTGTTTTTTTTGAAAAACCAAGCCTACATTAATAATGGACAACATGGACATAATATTAACTAGTAGAAAAACCCTCATTGTTTAATAACTAAGTGGGAGAGGATTTTTATTTAGTATAAATCCTATGGTCTCCATTACTGGTTTGTAGGTGATGTAATTATACTTGCGTGTTGGCTTCAGTACTTTCCTCCATATCGGATGAGTATAATTATGGATCACCAGTACAAACTTCCTTAGGGATAATTGTAGAAAATTACCTAGTATGTGTTCACTTCTCCATCTGAAGGAACTCATTACAAGGTAATGGACTTAGTATTAAGTAATGGTATACACTTAGATACAAATAATGGTATCCTCCCCATCGGAGTCACTGCTATTATTTGTATGACCAGAGCAAGACCAGCATATTAATTTTATTTGTCATAAGGTTATATTGACATGATAGTAAAATTAATAAGAAAAATCTACTTGAACAAAGTTAAATTTGTATACGTCCACACTATCGTGGCATGCTAAATTCATGGTGTTCAAGGTGTTGGTGAATTTTTTATTATTGTTTTGAGGGAATCAATATTTAGTTAATTCAAAAAGTTTTTTTTGCCCTACATAATTTTATTTATGTGATTCTCAGGATTTCAAAAATGGGTTCTTTCAGTCCACTTATGGTGATTCTTAAAGAAAACAAACTTAATGGCCCTAATTATATTGACTGGAAACGTAATTTGGACATTGTTCTGACTGCTGAGGAGTACAAATATGTACTTATTGAGGAATGCCCACCTAAGTCTGATGCTAACTCTGATGAAGAGGTCAAAAAGGTTTATAAGAAGTAGAAAAAGGCAGATGAGATGGCACGGTGTTACATTCTGGCATCTATGTCAAATGTACTGCAACATCAGCATCAGGCCATGGCCACAGCTTATGATATGATGTGTAACCTCAAGAAACTCTTAGGACATCAGAGTAGAGCAGCTAGGCAGTTTGCTATGAAATGTTTGATGAATGCAAAAATGGCTAAGGGTACACCAGTAAGGGATCATGTTCTCAAGATGATGGGTCATCTGAATGAGATGAAGATCCTTGGAGCTGAAATCGATGGAGAATCCCAGGTCGATATCATTCTCGGGACTCTGCCTAAAAGTTTTGATAATTTTTGCCTTAATTACAATATGAACAAAGGGTTGTATAGTTGGCAGAACTTGCAAAAGAGCTACAAGATGCTGAATCTCTCTTTAGTCAGAGTGGTCATGTTTTTGTTTCTGAAAAGGCTTCTACTTCTAAGCCAAAAGGCGGTAAGAAGAAGAATAACATTCAGAAACAGGCAAACTCAGCAAAGAAGGGCATGGGACCTCAAGGCACAGTGAAAAAGCCGAAAGGCAAATATTTCAAGTGCAAAGGGTCAGGACATTGAAAGATTGATTGTCCACTTCTCAAACAAGGGAATAAAGAAGGTATATCTCATTTACTAGTAGTTGAAACATGTTTAGCGATGTTATCTACCGACACCTAGTGTGTAGATACAGGAGCCACTAATCATGTCTGCAATACATTGCAGGGGTTCCAGAAAACCAGATGACTCAGTGATGGAGAGATATGCTTGTTCATGGATGATGCTACAAAAGTATCGGTCGTTGCATTAGGAGATGTTACTTTATCTTTTGGTAGAAATAAGTCTTTGATATTGAGAGATTGTCTTTATGCACCTTCACTTAGAAGGAATTTAGTTTCTATTTCTATGTTAGTTAAGGATGGATATCCAGTTTATTTTAAGGACAATATTGTTATTAGAAAGGATAAACATTTTATCTGTTCTGGTGCATTGGTTAATAATTTGTATGTTATTAATCCTATTTCGCCCATAATGCAACTTATGAAAATGAATAATATGTCATCTAACTTAAATAAGAGAAAAAACCTTCTTGTATGAACCAAACATATCTTTGGCACTTACGATTGGGGCATATTAACCTAAGAAGGATTCAAAGACTGGTTGAAGATGGACCTTTGAGTTCATTGGAAGTGGAGGCACTACCAGTCTGTGAATCCTGCTTGGAAGGTAAAATGACCAAAAGGCCTTTTACGGCAAAGGGGTATAGGGCCAAAGATGTGTTGGAATTGGTTTATTCTGATTTGTGTGGACCCATGACTATCCAAGCTAGAGGTGGCTTTGAATATTTTGTCACATTTATTAATGATTATTCAAGGTATGGATATATTTATTTGATGTGCCGTAAGTCTGAGTGCTTTGAGAAATTCAAAGAGTACAAGGACCCTCAAGAACTTGGGTACCAAAGGTCACATCTACTCTTGATGTAGGTGGACCTTCTCTCCTCAACTAAGAGTAGGTAGATTCTTGATAGTGGATGCTCGCGACATATGACGGAAGACGCAAATCTTTTCGTATCACTATCGATGAAGAGAGAAGGATATGTATCCTTCGGTAACAACCTAAAAGGGTATATTATAGGTAATGGTATTATTGGTCATCCTCCCTCTCCCGTAATAAAGGATGTCTGCCTAGTGACCGAGTTAAAGCATAACCTGCTCAGCATTAGTCATCTTGCTGACCATGGATATGACATTAACTTTGGACAAAATAAATGTTTTATTTATGATAGGTCAACAGGAGACATCACTTTTGAAGGGATAAGAGAGGATAATATTTATATTTTCTATCTGTCTAGAGATACTAACAATGTAGGTAGATGCCTATATGCTTATAAGGATGAAAGATTACTATGGCACCAGCGTCTTAGTCATGCCAATATGGATACTATATCCAGGCTATCGACTAAGAAGCTAGTTAGAGACTTGTCCGACATCACATTCAAAAATGACACGGTATGTGCCGAATGTAAATTGAATAAGGCAACCAAGTCCTCATTTCATTCCATAAACTCTGTAAGCACTACTAGACCCTTGCAATTACTTCATATAGATTTATTTGGCCCTAGTAGAGTAGCCAGTCTTGGTGGAAAACTCTACGCTTTTGTCATTGTTGATGATTTTTTTAGATTTACATGGGTTTTCTTTCTTACAAATAAAAGTGATGCTATTTCGGTTTTCAAGATTTTTGTTAAGAAAGTTCAAAACAAAAAAGGCTACATGATTACTCGAATCTGAAGTGATCATGGAGGCGAATTCAAAAATACAGATTTTAAAAATTTTTGTGATTCTAATGGTTTTGATCATGAGTTTTTTTGTCCAAGAACTCCTCAACAAAATGTTGTGGAGCAGAAGAATAGGACTCTTGGCGATATGGCTAGAGTCATGTTGAACAAATTCTCACTTTCGAAATACTTTTGGGCTGAAGCTGTCAGTACAGCATGCCACATTTTAAATAGGGTACTTATTCGTCCTATTACGAAGAAAACATCCTATGAGCTTTGGTTTGGGAGAACCCCAAATGTTTCTTATTTTAGAGTCTTTGGTTGTAGATGTTTTATCCTTAACACCAAAGACAACTTAGGCAAATTTGATGCCAAAGCTGACGACGGTATTTTCCTTGGCTATGCTGCCAAGAGCAAGGGATATAGAGTGTTTAACAAATGCTCATTAATTGTGGAAGAGTCTACAAATGTGACTTTTGATGAAGATAATAGTACACCAGCTACTCTTGATGATGATGTTGAGCCATCAACTTCTACTCCAATGAATACCACAACCGAAACCAATTCTCTAGAGGGCTTGCCAAAGAAATTTTCTTTCAAGCCTTCACATCCAAAAAATTTGGTAATAGGTGAGGTTTCACGTGGAGTAACTACTAGATCATCATTAAGAGACTCTATTGCTAGCACTGCCTTTATTTCATAAATTGAGCCGAAAAACATTTTAGAAGCTTTTAATAATGAATTTTGGATTTCTGCTATGCAAGAGGAACTCAACCAATTCGAGAGAAGCCAAGTATGGGAACTCGTTCCTAGATCGACAAATCACTCGATTATTGGTACTAAATGGGTCTTTAGAAACAAAGTAAATGAAGATGGTTCAGTTACACGCAACAAAGCTCGTCTAGTAGCCCAAGGATACAACCAAGAGGAAGGTATCGACTACGATGAGACGTATGCTCCTGTTGCTATATTGGAATCCATTCGGATGCTTTGTGCATTTGCAAATTTTCAAAATTTCAAATTATTTCAAATGGATGTTAAAAGTGCTTTCTTGAATGGATTTATTAAGGAGAAAGTTTATGTAAAACAACCCCCTGGTTTTGAAAATCACAAATTTCTCGACCATGTTTTCAAGCTGAAGAAAGCACTATATGGCCTTAAACAAGCCCCTAGAGCTTGGTATAAACGGCTAAGCAATTTCTTGGTTGAGAAAGGTTTTTCAAAAGGAAAAATTGACACCACACTTTTCATAAAATCTTTCAAAGATACTATTCTCTTAGTGCAAATATACGTAGATGATATTATATTTGGCTCTACTGATGAAACCCTCTGTCAAGATTTTGCCAAGTGCATGCAGACCGAGTTTGAGATAAGCATGATGGGGGAGCTCAACTACTTTCTTGGACTGCAAGTCAAACAAATGTCAAATAGAACTTTTATCTGTCAGTCGAAGTATACAAAGGACATGCTGAAGAAATTCGATCTTGACAACGTCAAACCAATCAGCACTCCAATGGCTACTACAACTAAACTAGAACCAGATGAAAGCGGCAAACCCGTGGATCAACGTAAGTATCGAGGTATGATAGGCAGTCTACTCTATTTAACTGCTAGTCGCCCTGATATTATGTTTAGCGTTTGCCTGTGTGTTAGATATCAAGCAAATCCTAAGGAATCACACATGACTGCTGTTAAGCGTATATTTCGATACCTTGGGTATGGTTACAGTGGGCCTATGGTATCCCAAGTCAACATCATTTGACCTTATTGGTTACTCTGATGCTGATTTCGTCGGATGCAAGGTCGACCGTAAAAGTACGAGCGGTATGTGTTATTTATTAGGAAAGGCTTAGTCTCTTGGTTTAGCAAGAAGCAGAATTCCGTCGCACTATCCACAACAGAAGCTGAATACATCGCAGCTGGGCATTGTTGTGCACAAATTCTATGGATGAAGCAAACCCTTGAAGACTATAACTTATCTTTTATGCACATTCCAATCTTTTGTGACAACACTAGTGCTATAAATCTCACTAAGAACCCCATTTGTCACTCACGCACGAAGCACATTAAAATACGTCACCACTTTTTGTGTGATCATCAGCAAAATGGTACTATTAACGTAGAATTTATTGACACTGATCATCAGCTAGCAGATTTCTTCACAAAACTATTATCCGAAGAGCGCTTCAATTTTCTCTATCGTGAACTTGGAATTTTGGATGAAGCTGTTATTAATTAAAATAAACCTGCATAAATATCGAGTATGTCTTGATTCTTTTATGATAAAATTGCTATGGGTATAAGCCGAAAGGGTCCTTCTGACAACAAGGCGTAAAAGCCTAAGCGACACGGTGCACTAGTCCTCAGGACTACCGCTAGCTGGGATCTGGCCCCTGCAGCTAACCTATGGCAGCTTCAAAATATTAAATTATGGCATAATTCCTTATTTATTACATGGTTCATTTTTATTTATCACATGCTAAAATGCAAATTTTCTAAACTTCACTTTGCTTCAAAGTTTACTTTCTGTCATTTTTATTCATTCTCCACTTGAGTCTTTCATGTATATGTACTCACTTTTACTTTTTCTTTGGTCTCTCTCACTTAACCATTTTTCTTCACAGCCTGATTTCTGTTCTGTCAACAGAATTCAAAATTCGGGCCGAACTCTGCCCTACCCAGAGTTCAGGCTGAATTCGGTCTGGTTGTTCTAGAACCGGAAACAGCCTCAACCGGTGATCAAAAATGAATCCAATGGTCCATATTTGTTCCGACCAATTGGAACCCTTAACATATATTCGGGCTCTCCTCTTCCTTCTCCTCCATTGCCACCTTTTCTACTTCTTCAAACACTTTTTCTCAAAACCCTAACCCTAGTTCTTCCTTCCTAGAGCTCATCTCTTCCCCAAACTCAAGGAGAAGGCCTCTCTCACCATTCTCCTTCACTGTTCATCATCATTGAGGTATATCTCAATTTCCTCCATTATCTTTATTATTTCATGGCTTCACGTTTGTTCAATCGCGGTAAGAGACTTCGAACCGAGGGAGCATCCTCTTCGAATGCTCCTCCTCGCGTTGATCCGCCCGTTGAACAACAACCACCTATCCACCCGTTGTTCAACCCACCTCGACCACTTGACCCAAACACATTTGACGACCAGATATTTGTATCACTCGACGCATCTAATGATTGGTTTAGTAATTTTCGGACACGTCCGGTGTTTGCGGGTCACCCTATCAATTTTACTATTTTTTCTCAATATGACTCACTTTTTTATGATCTTTGTCTTGACAAACTTGTCACCACCAAATCGGTCATTTATCGTAGTGCTATTCAAATGTTTTACTGCAACCTAACTCATGATGATACACATATTTTTTCACGAGTTGCGGGAATTGACATCTCTTTGATTTCGATTTGGCCGAACACCTTAAACTCCAAGAGCCAAACTCATGGGAAAAGCTTGTTGAAGCTCGATCGTTTCAATTTCCCGATGGGTCTTCACTTGAAAGCTTCAAGGACGACTTGTGTACCCCTAACACACGTCCTTGTAAGCTTTTGGCCAAGTATCTCAATCCCTACTTTTATGAACGTCATCGGATTATTTTCAACACTATTCTGCCCAAAGCGGGATCCACCGATGAAGTCATCTACTTTGAAATCTCGGCCTTGTATCACCTCCACTTTCATGTACAATTTAATCTTCCACGCACCATGATGGACTGGATGATTAATTGAAGGAAGAAACCAAGATCCTTGGTTTATGCATTGTATCTTCCTATGGTCTTTCGTGCTTTTCGTATACCACTTGATGAGTGCCAGTTCTTACCTGCTCCTGCCTTCCTCTCTAAGGCACGGCGGCTTCAGGCAGCCGTTGGCTCACCAGTCGTGTCTGAGCACTCTGACGATGACCCCGATGCACCTCCTCTTGGACAGGATCCTCCTCCTCCTCCTGCCACTCTCGAGTCTCTTCAGACTATGCTTCACGATCGCTTCACCTTAGAGGATGATCTTTGGACTCAGCTGGATTATCGGACCACCCTGCAGATGAGTGCCATCAGCAACTCGCTGCACGATATTCGGTACTCCATGTCTCGCCATCCTTCCATGCCTATTCCTATGGAGCGGGACCCTGGTCGTGAGGGATATCATATCGATGACCCTTGGGTTATTCGCTACTTGGATCCGGATGCGGCCTTCGTGGACCCTCGTCGTTCCTTCACTGATCCATCAGACGATGCTGGGCCTTCACGAGCTCGATGATGGATATGGATTCTACTTGCTGCTGCTACTGAAGATTATAGCTTATGATTTATGCATTTTGGATTCTAGTTGATATAGCTGCTTTTATGCACTTTGATTGTATTAGACTTATTATGAGTTGTGACTCTTGAGACATTCAGTAGTTTTATCAGTTTCTCTGCAGTTTCTTCTATTATCTTTTGGTGTGCTTGCCAGTTCTTAATGTTTATGGTTAATTGCTAAATGCCAAAAGGGGGAGAGATTCTGGTATATTCTATATTCTTTTTTGTAGTTATATCTGTGCTTTGGGGAGAATGTTCTTATCAGGCCAACAGGATTCAAAGCAATATTTACGGGGGAGCTATTTTAAGCTCGGCACTAATTACGGGGGAGCTATGCTTTTTGCTCTTAAATGTGTCCAGGTATGAATATTGAATATACAAGTATCATTCTGTCAATTATCAATATGGGGGAGATTGTTGACACAAGATCACAGTCAACCAAATATTGATAGAATTGACTATATGATACTTGTGATCATTCAATACGACACATGACGACTTCATCCAGTACAAGTCAGACGACAGTTCGGATTTGTAATACAAGTTATTTTTGAGTCTGTATTTTACAATTTTATTGAGTCTAGACTTATATAAATTGAGCTGTGCTGAGCATCTGAGACTTAACCTATACCCATACCCAAAATCCAAAAGCTCCACACAAACCAAAAATAAGCCCATTGGACCATTGACCCATTCTGTGCTCTGGAGACAGAGTTCGGGCCGAACTCTGCCTCCACACAGTGTTCGGGCCGAACTCTGTCTTCTAAAAATTAGCACCCTAATTTTTAGGGTTGGCTGGTTGCAAGTTGTCCAACGGCCAAATTTTTGAATGATCCAACCAGAATTCTGGCCGAATTCTGCCTACCTGGTATCCTATAAATAGGCCATGAATTCTCTCATTTTCAATCATCCAATCTTCTCTTCTCTTCTCTCTAAAGCTCAATACAAGCCATACCCTTCTTCATCTACTAGCCACAAGCTCCCTAAGCCTCAAGTGCTCAGCATTTTTCAGTTAGGAGTTTGTGCAAGAGTTCAAGAAGTCGCTTGGAAAATTCCAAGCATCGCCACTGCGATCTTTGTAAGAAGTTGACGTGCTCTTCTGAAGAAAAGGCACGGGGTGTAACTACTATTTCATAAATAGTGGATTTAATCCTGAGCT
This sequence comes from Iris pallida, assembly GCA_029216955.1. NCBI lineage: Eukaryota > Viridiplantae > Streptophyta > Magnoliopsida > Asparagales > Iridaceae > Iris > Iris pallida. The sequence goes on along the minus strand of JANAVB010044856.1, from coordinate 42,091 downwards.
AGAGTTCTCACGCCTGGACTAGTCCTCCACGAGGAAAACTAGGTTAAAATCGGCTGTGTTTGCGTATGCTTTCTTGCTCCTTATTTATTTCCGTATTTACTCTGATTACTTTAAGCTGGTGAAAGAGTTTAATTTTTTAATTAGCTATTTTGCTATAAACTCTATTCACCCCCCTCTAGAGTTGCCATCTGTTCTTCAACATTGACACTTGCATGTACATTGTAGTAGCTTAACTGACACCTACAGACACTCATTTAAACCTGCATATTTCATTACATGTCTGATTGCACCACTTTACAGACACTGTATCATGAGCACTTTACTGCTGCATGTTGCTCTGCAGCACACCCCCTAACATACTACACTGCATTGCCACTTGAGAAATTGCTCTGCATTTGGGCTTTAGATTTCAGCACTCATCTGCATTCTCTGATACAACTTGATGTATTAGAGACACTCTGAACCTTACCTTGCAATTCACAACCCTGATACATAGATATAACCTGCACATTTCTATTTCACTACTTTCAGTATCAGAGATACTGCTCCTCACTACAACTTTACTGCACCTGCAACATCCAAAACCCCTTAACTACATTACCTAGTTTTCAGTTGCATTGCAATACCTGGACATCTCATTACATACTGCATTCCATATGGTAGATTGCATGTAGCATTGCACTTCACATCATTTATCTAAACTTTTATGTCCTGATACATCTGCATTCACATTGCCCAGGTTAGCACATTGCATTACTTGCCTTAGATGCCTGCAAACCTTTCATGAACTGCATTTCATTCTCAGATGTCTGTATTCTTTATTCCTTCACTGCATCTGAGTGTCCTGCATTCATTTCATGCCACATTGCATTATTCACTTCATGGCATGCATCTGATGTTCATACCTGAACATTAAAACAACTAATGTTCTTCTTGAACCTCTCTAATGCCCAAACCCTTTAATCCAGTCCAGGTGATGCTCAGTTGGACTTGGGGTGTCCTATACATCACATGTAGCAGACATTTGTGTGGGATATCAATTTCAGACCCCCTGCATGCATCACTTGCTTGCACTTTATTAGCCCTGTATCACCCCTTGTCTGTCCTTGCATATTGATCAAATCCTATGTAATGTGTTTGTTTACTGAACCACAGAGGATTCTTCTATTGGTTAGACCATTGATCAATTGATGCATTCTTGACTGATATATTAAAGACCAACCCATATGTCATTACCAGTCCTTTTGAGTACCTTGATCCTTGCTTATCCATCGGTTCAGTGGAATGGAATCCTTGTTTATAGGTTATTCTGTCCACCTACTGATCAACCATTCATATATGTCACGACCTGCTCCCGAATATTCGGATACGAGTTAGACATGCCCAGCCTACGTTGCAAGACTCAACGTAGTAAGCTGTAAACATTTAAGGAAAAACTCCAAAAATAACATAAAAGTAAACATCACAGCATCTATTCGTCCCAAAATGATCACCATAATCCACAAGTCATAATATAATTTATACATAAAGGTACCAGAGACAAATCCGGTAACAAGAATAAAATACAACTATGAACACTCAATATGCGAAATCTAGAAGTAAAGCTAAACAAAATCTAAACCTGTAACCTCTAACTAAGTCATGGCCCCATCCTGCTCAGCTAAGATCCTGGGCTCTGGCCCATAGAGGTGAACAAGGGCCTCAAGTATACCTGCAACATATCCAGTCAGGAGCGGAGCAAAATACAATTCTAGGTAATGAACAAGAACATCATGATATAAAAAAAAGAGTACATGAGAACATGAGATATAAAGTACAGAAAAAGAACATAAAAGTACAGGAATGTAAAGTACAGAAAGTACAGGAAATAAAGTACAAGAATATAAACCATGAACCTGAAGTACAAGACATGACATATGCACAATATTTGAAATACAACTAGCATATGTGACCGGCTGGGGTAAGCACATGAAAAGGGTACGGCTTAGGGCCCACGTGCACGGTGCGAGGCCTAAGCTATTCACATGAATTTCTGATCTCTAGGTTTGGTCACATAGCTAGTATATTTCTCCTCCCCGACCACAAGTAGGTACAAGACATGAAAGTACAAGAGAACATGATATCGTATCATGACATGTCACAAGAAAAGTATATGAATAATGTAAGTGAACATGAACCATAGAATATACTTGCCTTGCTCAGGGTTATCGAGAATAGAAAAGAGAGCTGTATGTCCTCCTGCTAATGCGTACAAGTTGGTTAAGTTCTAATTAATGCCAATTTAACTAGCTATCTACTCTCTAATCATAGACTAGCTACAAAGTATCTATAATGATATACTAGCTATACACAAATTCTAACTAGTTATAAAATAGTTTAGCTAAAAAATTACATAATCATCTTTAGAATTTACTTATTTTAAATATAAATACTCACACAAGTATATAGTATTCATAACCAAGAGTTTTACTAAGAATTGTGTTGACAATTATCATATAACCTTTTTATAGTACTAGAGTTACTAAGAAATATGAATGGAAACAAAATCCAAAATAAACACTATGCCCACGGTCTTTAACAAACTGGCCTAATCTACATGTATATATAGTCATGAATCAACTCAGTTACTTTCCAAACTAGCTCAGTTAGATAAGCCCATTAGCTCACAAAAGTTTTAAAACACATCCATCCATTCTCCAGAAAGTATCAAATTTTTAGCAGTAGTTTCATAAGCCCCTTTCACCCCAACTGGTTACCTCTTCTCAAGGAAAACTAAACGCTAAGAGTAGTTCAACAAATCTTTGCACTGGAAACTAGCCCAACATAATAAAATATACAGAAAGCTCAAACTTAGAATATCCAAACTCTGTAACTCAAACTAAGTTGTACAACTCAATAGAATTGATACAACAAAATGGATTTAACTCAAAATAACCCGCACCCTTGTATTCTCTAGTTTCAGTCAGCCTACTGCACCTGACACCAACAGGAAGTAAGGTTGGACACGTACGCAAACACTGGACACGAACACAACTTGGATACGGATAAAATCAACTCCCTGTAGCCCCCTGGCCAACACCCTTCATCAATTAAGTCTTATTCGATACAATCAATACATTAACAGAGAGTGAAGTAATAGCTGGAAGGAAATTTGATGTGGATACGAACTTAAGGAACTGGACACGAACTTAAGGAACTGGACACAACTTCTCGTGTCCAGATGAGATTGAAGACTCTGTTGCGGCATCTCGTCAAATAGGTTCAACCCACACAAAAGAAAGAAATAGTGTGTCAATGAATTTGGATTGCTTCGTGAAGAGTTAGCAAGAATTTAAGAACACGAAGGCTTGATACTCACAATCACGTCGCCATTGTTGGATCAGAACAGCGAACTCCGATTGATCCAATTTCTAAACCTCTTATATAATTTATAACAAATAATTCTTAAATACTTTATAACAACTATTTCTTTAATAAATTAAAGAGACTTGTCAGAAAATTATTTAATCCACAAAATAATCTGAAAATCATTATTTCTAAGATTTTAAAATACGGAAAATATACCAAATTTAATAATTTCAAAAAAATAGGGTTATAAATCTACCCCCTAGAAATATTTCGTCCTCGAAATTCAAAGGTACAACACGATACAAATTGATGCAAGGTTTTGAAAATTAATTAGGCACGAGTGCGAACACGATCAACAACTAGATACGAAAGTTGCAACAGTTTTGAAATGACTTAGCAGGACGAAATAACAAATACGATCAATAGTGGTCAAAACTTAGTCAGGCACAAAGTGAGATGAATTCAGTTAAAACCAAGCACGGTAATTTTCATACAGGGAGTCGAAACAACATGATGTAGTAATGATCGAGAGTTAAACAGGCACGAGGTGGAATAAATTTTAAATACGACTTAGAGGAGTAATCATAAGGATACAACCTTCTATGCACGATCCAAATTGAAAGTTTAGCATGATTGAAAATAGAACAAAATAGGAAAATCACGATTAGGTAGGCATGATCAAAGTTTAGACAAAAAAAGATCAAGATTGATAGCAAATTTGGCAGGATGGAATCAAAATGCAGTAATTGGTACTTATTGAGAAAATCAATTGATTCACCAATAATATGTAAGAAGGAGAAGCTGCAAAGATTGACTGAAAGACGTATGGTATCTACCGAGGGGATATTGGTATCAAATCAAGGTGAAAAGTACATGGCTTTATGATTCACGAGAAATCAATAATCATATGAAAATATGATATAGTCTCTGTGATATCCGAAACATATAGATACTTGAAATCACTTCTCTTAAAATCCATGACCCGCCAGTGTATCCTGGCTGCTGTGAACTTTTTGGCTCCATGACTCAAATAGTGATATGTTATCGAATATTGTATCATCTCTATCCATTCCCAAACAATTATTAACGAAGCATCTCAAAAGATCAAAATATGAAGTTTTTAGGACAAAGTCTCAATAATACCCAAAAACCTATGAATGTCTAAAATCATTTCAACTTAGAGTTCATGCCTCGCCAGTGCCCTGCTGGCTGCAGTGAACCTTCAGTCTCCATAATCTAGATAATGGCTGCAGCACGCAACTGCCATGCCCTAGTAGGTCATCGAATAGTCTCTCATCCTTATCCATAGGAAATTAAAAAGGGTTTCAAGGAATTTAGAATGAGTTCCAATAGTCTAAGTCATGATAAAAGGTGATGGTATCTGTCTTTTAGAAAACAGGGGGTTTTGTTAGGTACTAAGAAACAATAAGAATCCGACAATGAGTAGTGTATACTAAAAGGGCAAACAAGGAGATTTTAAATCTTGAACATGGAGCGAAGTTTCGAATAGTAACCGAAAGCTCAAATGAAATATGGAATGATAACAAAATTTCTATATAGGGGACATAATCCTGGATAGGTAACAAAGTCTCAAAGGTGGCATAAAATCAAGGTACCAGATAGAAGACAAAGTCTCGAAATAAGAACCAGAAACCTTGTACAGGAATCAAAGTATAACAGAATCTCGAATGGCAACGAAGTCTCGAACAATACCTCGACTGAAAAAGAAATTTCAATAAGAAACAAATCTCAGATAGAGAATCAACCGTCAACAAAGCCATAAATAGGAAGCAAAATCTTAAACAGGAAGCAAAATATTGAATAGAAATATCGAATAAGGAGCAAGGTTATGAAGAGTGAATGGAGGAGTATCAATCAACAAATAGGAAACAAGATTCTGGATCGTGAATACGAAACAAGTAAAATCTCAAATAAGGTTGAAACAAGGCCGCGAATAGAGAACAATCCCGAATAAAAATAAAGTCATGAATAGGAAATAGAATTCAAACAAGCGTCAAATAGAAACGTAGGTTCAACAATATTTTGATTGGGAACAAGGTTTCAAAATAAAATTTCCAGTAGGAATAAAATCTCGAATAGCACAAGGTTCGAATATCAAACAAAAATTTTCAAATAGAAGCCAACAATAGAAAACAAGGTCATAAATAATGAATACGAAAACAAGGTATCGAATAGCGGATTTGAAACAATTATCAAATAGTGAATATGAAACAAGTTTACCGAATAGAAAACAATTCTTAAATAAGAAACATAATTATAAACAAGGGACAAGATCTAGAATAGGAATAATATCTGGAATAGGCACCAAAGGGTTTAAGATGGAAAACAAAATCTTTGAAGCTCTTAAATAGGAACAAGGAAATTTTAGAAAATTTAAATTAGAATATGAATCACGACCCATGTCTGCTCTAACCGTGCAAGAAAAGCCTTTGGTCTTCAGCCTGTCTTCAATATTCCTCCAGGACTGGAATTGCTTCAATTTTTCAGCTTTCCTGACGTAGGCTGGTCCCTGCGGTAGTGCTTTATGTGATGCTGAATCTGGAGAGGCGGATCCCCTTGCTGTAGTCCTGGTACTCCTCGTGCTCGTCCTTGGGCAGTGTGATCAACGGCCTCCGGGCAATCTTTGTCTTGATGGGCAGGCGATCCACAGAACAAGCATAGCCCCAGTCTCTTCTGGCACTCATCGTAGTGGTATTCTAGGCGGCGACAGAAATTGCAAATGATTGTCGGTGAGATCTGAGTCTGAATCTCTCACTGGCGCTGAAGCACATGGCCTCTGACAGGAATATACGACTGCTGTCATGCTGGCTGCTGAGATCCTGATGCTTCTCGGCCATTGTGATCCACGACCTGCAGGTAATCCTTTATTTGGTGGGCAGAAGATTCGCAGTTTAGGCAGAGTCTGAGCCTCTTACGGCACTTGTCAACTTGATATCCTGTCTTCTTGCAGAACATACAATAAAGGTGGGCCTGAATCTGCCTTTGATGATGTGGCTGATGATGTGACTGAAGAAGCGCCGTCTGAGTGTTGTAATGCTTTGCAAGTCCAGAGTAGTTGCTAACTCCGTCATAAATATCTATGTCTCTCTTGGCCTTCAACATCCCATCTTGTTCTATTGCCCGTGTTACGTTCTAAATCTCCTGATCGATGACTTCAATCAGAGGAGTCAGGTCCTCAAAGACTTGGGCGATCTCCAGAAGTGGTGACTCCAGTTTCTCGATATGCTCCTTGGTGTAGGAAATGTGCTTGATGTCGGAGAAGTCCAAAGGTCCGAGATTCTGGAAGTCAGAAGTCCTTTCTGGCCTGGAAAGCGCATCTTCAAATCTGGTTTTGAAAAGATCAGCCTGCTTCCACTGGGCGTCAAAGAACTCCTGGAACATCTATATCAACTGCATACTACCAATAGTGATAGTAGGGACGACTGGAGGTGATGGAAGCTCAGAAGCATCAAGTGCAGGTGAATCGATAGTTTCTATGATGCGTGTCTGAACCATCTAAAAAATAGAAAACTGTTAAAGTGGCCTAACTATAGATAATAAGCAAACCTAGTAATTAATATGTATAACCATACTTAGTAATAACCATAACCATTTTTTTGTAATCCTATGATGTGATGAGTTTTCCTAGTCTAACAGGTTCCCTAATAACACTCTATAGCCTAAGTGCAATTAGGATAGACCTGCATGGGCCACCACTAAAAATATGTCACGACCCGCTCCCGAATATTTGGATACGAGTCGGACACGTCCAGTCTACGTTGGAAGACTCAACATAGTAAGCTGTAAACATCTAAGGAAAAACTCCAAAAATAACATCAAAGTAAACATCACAACATCTATTCGTCCCAAAATGATCACCATAATCCATAAGTCATAATACAATTTATACATAAAGGTACTAGAGACAAATTCGGCAACAAGAATGAAATACAACTATGAACTCTCATTATACGAAATCTAGAAATAAAGCTAAACAAAATATAAACCTGTAACCTCTAATTAAGTCATGGCTACATCCTGCTCAGCTAAGATCTCCGGCTCTGGCCCGTAAAGGTGAACAAGATCCTCAAGTATACCTGTAACATATCCAGTCAAGAGCGGAGCAAAATACAATTCTAGGTAATTAACAAGAACATCATGATTAAAAAAGAGAGTACAGGAGAACATGAAATATAAAGTACAGGAAAAGAACATGAAAGTATAGGAATGTAAAGTACAGGAAGTACATGAAATAAAGTATAAGAATGTAAACCATGAACCTGAAGTACAAGACATGACATGTGCACAATATTTGAAATACAACTAGCATATGTGACCGGCTAGGGTAAGCACATGAAGAACATAAAATGGGTACGGCTTAGGGCCCGCGTGCACGGTGCGAGGCCTAAGCAATTCACATGAATTTTTGATCTCTAGGTTTGGTCACATAGCTAGTATATTTCCCCTCCCTGACCACAAGTAGGTACAAGACATAAAAGTACAAGAGAACATGATATCGTGTCATTAATGGAACTGGGGATTCCTAGGACCCTTACTTTGGTGTGTGTATTGATCGATAGAAAGTTAAACAGATTTAATACGTGTTCTAACCCTTCATTGGAGGAAACTAGGGTTCACGAATTATACCTACGGCAGAAAGAAGACAAGTAGTTCTTGGCAATCTCGAGCGGACAACCCGAAGATCTTTTGTACGTATTCCTTCCTCGAGTTGAACATCGTATGGGCGACAATCTCCCAACCTTTTTTTCTCCTTGGCAGCCCTCTCTTTCTTTTCTTACGTGAATCACGAATTTAGAGAAAGCTTCAGATTTTTGATCAGTAATTTGGTGGCCAGAGAATAGAGGATATATATAGGTTACGACAGGGACCATGAGGAAAAATTAGGGTTAGGCCTCCTAACGGATCAGGATATCCCGTGTTCAGCCCGAACACACAATCCAGGCCCATTAACAATAGCTCGGTCCACTAATGAGCTATTGTTGCACTACCTCCCTAATCCCAAATTATGTTTGTGGGTTCCTTTTATTATATGCCCGTTTGGCTCCCCATGTTAAGATATCGAATGTCCGTCGATCAAATTAAGTTACTAACAACTATATTGATTTGACATCTTTTATCCTTAAGTAGTACCGCTCAACTTTATTTGTCATGTCGCATATAATCCACCTGCAGGGTTTACATGACAATCCTTATGAGCTCCTTAAGGGGACATCATCAACCCGATGTATCGGAACATGGATTCTATTTATAATCAACAACCCATCATACATATAATGTCATTACCCAATTCATAGAGGTTGTTGACCCATAATAAATCTCACTCTTTCATGAGTCAAAGTAATACACACTGTATATACATATATGTTATTATATCCGGATTAAGAGCACAAGCATCCATAATAACAGAGGTGTTTGTTCAGTTATGTAGTCAGTACAAAGAGAACAACCTCAAGTGGTCCTGTTTAATACACACAAAGTATACTAGTATAAACCTATAGTCAAGATAGACTAATACCAGATTACACTACAACCTTTCCAATATATTATCCAAGTCCATCTAGGTTGTGAACTATTTATATACTCCATAGGGAACTGATAATAAGATCTTCTATATGACACCACACACCATATTATCTACAATATAGAATATCAGACATTTGCATTAACACTTGCAACAAATACAACATGCAAACATTTGCCCATATGATTCTCATTCAAAATTTAAAGAAATAAGATTACTACAAAAATGATGTTTTTAGTATATAACCCTAACAATCTCCCACTTATACTCAAAGCATTGCTTTTCAGTATACTGTTACAAATCTCCCACTTATACTTAAAGCCATGCTGCTACACATCTGACTCCCATTCCCTCAACATGACTATCAAAAGCCTTAGCTGGTAAGCTCTTTGTAAAGGGATCATCTAGGTTGTCGGCTGATGCTATCTTGATCACAACAACTTTTTTTTAGTAAAATCTCGTATCAGGTGGTACTTGCACTCAATGTGTTTACCTGTCTTATGGGCTCGTAGTTCCTTCGAGTTTGCAACTGCACCACTATTATCACAATAAAGTGTAATAGACTTAGGCATACTAGGTACCACATCCAAGTCCAATATAAAGTTTTTGAGCCAAACCGCTTCTTTGGCTGCCTCAGAGGCTGCTACATACTCGACTTCCATGGTGGAATCAGCAATACATTTTTGCTTGATACTCCTTCACACAATGTCTCCACCTTCCAAAGTAAACACATAACCTGAGGTAGATTTCCTAGAATCCTTATTTGACTGAAAATTAGAGTCTGTATACCCCAAGAGAACTAAACTATTTGCCTGGTAAACTAGCATATACTCTTTAGTCCTTTTCAGGTACTTCAAAATATACTTTACGACAGTCTAGTGCTCTTGTCCTAGGTTAGACTGATATCTGCTGACCATGCCTACAATAAAGCAAATGTCTGGTCTTGTACATAGCATTACATACATTAAGCTTCCTACTGCTAAAGCATAAGAAACTGCTTTCATGTTATCTATCTCTTTAGGTGTCCTCGGACACTGCTCCTTTGATAGAGCAATTCCATGTCTAAAAGGTAAGAAACCTTTCTTAGAATTTTGCACACTAAAACGAGTTAGTACAGCATCGATATAGGAAGCTTGGGATAAGCCCAACATCATTTTCTTGCGATCTCGTAGAACTTTGATCCCAAGGATGTGACCTACTTCTCCCAAGTCCTTCATATCAAACTGTTTGGATAACCATACCCTTACATCAGATAACACCTTCACATTGTTTCCAATGAGCAAGATATCATCCACATAAAGTACTAGGAACACCACCACGTTTCCATCACACTTTCTTTACACACATGATTCATCCTGACATTGATCAAATCACACCTGATCAAAACATATGTTCTAAGATCTGGAAGCTTGCTTAAGTCCATAAATGGACTTCTTGAGCTTACAAACAAGATGCTTTTGACCCTTTTCAATGAACCCGTCTGGTCGTTTCATATAGATATCTTCCTCAAGACTTCCATTAAGAAAAGCTGTCTTGACATCTATTTGCCAAATCTCATAATCGAGATGAGCTGCAATAGATAAAAGAATCCGGATAAACTTAAGCATGGCTACTGGAGAAAAGGTTTCCTCATAATCGATACCTTTTCTTTGAGTAAAACCTTTTGCTACAAGCCAAGCTTTAAAGGTTTCAACCTTACCGTCTGATCCTCTTTTTCTCTTATAGACCCACTTGCATCCAATGGCTTTTATACCAACGGGTGGTTCTACAAGCTCCCAGACCTAATTAGAATCCATAGATTCTATTTTAGATATCATTACTTTTTGCCAAGACTCTGCATCTTTATCTTGGAGTGCTTTATTGTAGGTACAGGGATCATAATCTTGTTCCTTAGGGATGACGTCTGACGACTCTCCCAAGAACATATATCTATCAGGTTGTATCATAACCCTCCCACTACGACGAGACACTATCGGTTGTGGTGTAACATTTGTGACACGTTGTGCAGTTATTTGTGGTTTATCCTCTTGTACTGTTGGTACTAAAGTACTTGGTGTGTCACCTCTCAGTTCTTCTAGAACAACTCTACTTGTGGGTTTATGGTTCATCACATAGTCTTCCTCTCAGAATCGGGCATTGGTGCTAACAATGACCTTCTGATCCTTAAGATTATAAAATAAACCTCCTTTTATTCCTTTTGGATAGCCTACAAACAAGCATACTTCTGTACGAGATTCCAACTTATCTTCTTTCCTATTCAGCACATGTGCTGGACTACCCCAAATACGAACATGTTTCAGACTAGGCTTATGCCCAATCCACAGCTCTGTGGGAGTAAGAGGTACTGACTTAGAAGGAACCAATTTCAAAATATAAGCTGCAGTCTCTAAGGTATATCCCCAAAACGAATCTGGTAAATCTGAATAACTCATCATTGATCTAACCATCTCCATAAGAGTTCTATTCCTTCTTTCGGCTACACCATTCTGCTGGAGCATTCCAGGTGCAGTCAATTGGGATGTAATCCCAGCCTCTGATAAATAATTCCTAAACTCTCTAAAGAGGTACTCGCCACCAAGATCTGATCGTAATGACTTGATATATTTTCCATAACGTTTCTCCATTTCAGCCTTGTACTCTTTGAATTTCTCAAAGCACTCAGACTTACGGTGCATCAAATAAATTTATCCATACCTTGAATAATCGCCAATAAATGTGACAAAATATTCAAAGCCACCTCTAGCTTGGATAGTCATGGGTCCACACAAATCAGAATGAACCAATTCTAACACATCTTTGGCCCTATATCCCTTTGCCGTAAAAGGTCTTTTGGTTATTTTACCTTCCAAGCAGGATTCACAGACTGGTAGTGCCTCCTTCCAATGAACTCAAAGGTCCATCTTCAACCAGTCTTTGAATCCTTCTTAGGTTAATATGCCCCAATCGCAAGTGCTAAAGATATGTTTGGTTCATACAAGAAGGTTCTTTTCTCTTATTTAAGTTAGATGACATATTATTAATTTTTATAAGTTGTATTATGGGCGAAATAGGATTAATAACATACAGATTATCAACCAATGCACCAGAACAGATAAAATGTTTATTCTTTCTAATAACAATATTGTCATTAAAAAAAACTGAATATCCATCCTTAACTAACATAGAAACAGAAACTAAATTCCTTCTAAGTGAAGGTGCATAAAGACAATCTCTCAATGTCAAAGACTTATTTCTACCAAAAGATAAAGTAACATCTCCTAATGCAACGACCGCTACTTTTGTAGCATCACCCATGAACAAGCATATATCTCCATCACGGAGCTGTCTGGTTTCCTGGAACCCATGCAATGTATTGCAGACATGATTAGTGGCTCCTGTATCTACACACCAGGTGCCGGTAGATAACACCGCTAAATATGTTTCAACTACTAGTAAATGAGATATACCTTCTTTGTTCCCTTGTTTGAGAAGTGGACAATCAGTCTTCCAATGTCCTGACCCTTTGCACTTGAAACATTTGCCTTTCGGCTTTTTCACTGCGCCTTGAGGTCCCATGCCCTTCTTTGCTGAGTTTGCCTGTTTTTGAATGTTATTCTTCTTCTTACCGCCTTTTGGCTTAGAAGTATAAGCCTTTTCAGAAACAAAAACATGACCACTCTGCCTAAAGAGAGATTCTGCATCTTGTAGCTCTTTTATAAGTTCTGCCAAACTATACAACCTTTTGTTCATGTTGTAATTAAGGCAAAAATTGTCAAAACTTTTAGGCAAAGTCTCGAGAATGATATCGACCTGGGATTCCCCATCGACTTTACCTCAAAGGATCTCTATCTCATTCAGATGACCCATCATCTTGAGAACATGATCCCTTACTGGTGTACCCTCAGCCATTTTTGTATTCATCAAACACTTCATAGCAAACTGTCTAGCTGCTCTACTTTGATGTCTGAAGAGTTCCTTGAGGTTATACATCATGTCATAAGTCGTGGCCATGGTCTGATGCTAATGTTGCAGTACATTTGACATATATGCCAGAATGTAACACCGCGCCATCTCATATGCCTTTTTTCACTTCTTATAAGCCTCTTTGACCTCTTCGTCAGAGTTAGCATCAGTCTTAGGTGGGCATTCCTCAACAAGTACATATTTGTACTCCTCAGTAGTCAAGACAATGTCCAGATTACGTTTCCAGTCAATATAATTAGGTCTAGTAAGTTTGTTTTCTTTAAGAATCACCATAAATGGACTGAAAGAACCCATTTTTGAAATCCTGAGAATCATATAAATAAAAATTATGTAGGGCAAAAACTTTTTGAATTAATTAAATAGAAATTTACCAACACCTTAAACATCATGAATTTAGCATGCCACGATAGTGTGGACGTATACAAATTCAACTTTGTTCAAGTAGGTACTACCTATTAATTTTACTATCATGTCAACATAACTTTATGACAAATAAAATTAATATGTTGGTCTTGCTCTGGTTATACAAATAATAGCAGTAACTCCGATGAGGAGGATACCAATATTTGTATCTAAGTGTATATCATTACTTAATACTAAGTCCATTACCTTGTAATGAGTTCCTTCAGATGGAGAAGTGAACACATACTAGGTAACTTTATACAATTATCCCTAAGGAAGTTTGTACTGGTGATCCATAATTATACTCGTCCAATATGGAGGAAGGCACTAAAGCCAATGCACAAGTATAATTACATCACCTACAAACCAGTAATGGAGACCATAGGATTTATACTAAATAAATATCCTCTCCTACTTAGTTATTTAACAATGAGGGTTTTTCTACTAGTTGATATTATGTCCATGTTGTACATTATTAATGTAGGCTTAGTTTTTCAAAAAAACATCCACACAATAATAAACATGCATAATAAAAAAAACAAAAATGACAATAAATAAGAGAAAAATATCCAACTATTATGGTCATCTTTTCTGCTCCGTCCTCAACTATCCAAATCCAAAATCTGGCGCTGCGCAGATCTATTCGGGGTTCGACCTGCCCGGTGAGGTCGCGGGGTTCGGGGCAGTGGCCCGATTTTTTTAAGGTTCTGGTTGTCGATTCCTTAATCAAAAATCATCTGTTTGCCTCTGGACTGCTTAAAATGGCATCTCGTTTGGCGTCAGAAACAGCCACCATCGCCATCACGATTGATCAAAAATAATTAAAATTACATCAATCCTATGCCTTCCGAAGGAGTTCACACATAATCTAGATTTGAAAAATAAAATAATAAGCACGATCAACCCTCGTGATTTTAATTACATCCACAGCAACAACAACATCCATGACATGTCCGTGGTTTAAACAACACAATAAAAAACATGCATTGGACCATAATAGTTGGATCTAAGATGCCTGCACAACTGAGTTAGAACAGATCTATATCTATCGACTATTATAGAGCGGAGGTTTTATTGGACAACATGGACGTGTCAATCAATACGCAGATCCAAAGTGGCTCTGATACAAATTGATGGAACTGGGGATTCCCAGGACCCTTACTTTGGTGTGCATATTGATCAATAGAAAGTTAAACAGATTTAATACGTGTTCTAACCCTTCATAGGCAGAAACTAGGGTTCACAAATTATACATGCGGTGGGAAAAAGACAAGTAGTTCCTGGCAATCTCGAACGGACGACCCCAAGATCTTCAGCACGTATTCCTTCCTCGAGTAGGACGTCGTGTGGGCGACGATCTTCCAACCTTTTCTTCTCCTTGGCAGCCCTCTCTTTCTCTCCTTACGTGAATCACGAATTTAGAGAAAGCTTCAGATTTCTGATCAATAATTTGGCGGCCAGAGAATAGAGGATATATATAGGCTACGACAGGGACCATGAGGAGAAATTAGGGTTAGGCCTCCTAACGAATCTGGATATCCCGTGTTCAGCCCGAACACACAATGCAGGCCCATTAACAATAGTTCGGTCCACTAATGAGCTATTTTTGTACTTCCTCTCTAATCCCAAATTATGTTTGTGGGCTCCTTTTATTATATGCTCGTTTGGCTCCCATTTTAAGATATCGAATGTCTGTCGATCAAATTAAGTTACTGATAACTATATTGATTCGACATCTTTTATCCTTAAGTAGTATCGCTCAACTTTATTTGTCATGTCGGATATAATCCACCTGCAGGATTTTTATGATAATCCTTATGAGCTCCTTAAGGGGACATCATCAAACCGATGTATCGGGATATGGATTCCATTTATAATCAATAACCCATTATACATGCAATGTTATTACCCAATTCATAGAGGTTGTTGACCCATAATGAATCTTACTCTTTTATCAGTCAAAGTAATGCACACTGCATATACATGTCTGTTATTATATCCAGATTAAGAGCACAAGCATCCATAATAACAGGGTGTTTGTTCATTTATGTAGTCAGTACAAAGAGAACAACCTCAAGTAATCCTGTTCAATACACACAAAATGTACTAGTGTAAACCTATAGTCAAGATAGACTAATAGCAGATTACACTACAACCTTTCTAATAGATTGTCCAAGTCCATCTAGGTTGTGAACTATTTATATACTCCATAGGAAACTGATAATAAGATCTTCTGTGTGACACCACACACCATATTATCTATAATATAGAATATCAGACATTTGCATTAATACTTGCAACAAATACAATATGCAAACATTTGCCTATATAATTCTCATTCAAAATTTAAAGAAATAAGGTTACTACA
This sequence comes from Iris pallida, assembly GCA_029216955.1. NCBI lineage: Eukaryota > Viridiplantae > Streptophyta > Magnoliopsida > Asparagales > Iridaceae > Iris > Iris pallida. Next base: position 26,468 of record JANAVB010044856.1, on the reverse strand, counting down.
AAAGTGATGCTTTTAGTATATAACCCTAACAGTTCAGACCCTCTTTGTAGTGACTCGCTCTGATCTCCGGGTCCCATACCATATGATCTGTGTATCGGCTCAGCCTACCAAACTCCGCATCCTACTCCTTAACTGACATACTTCCCTGTTAGAGTTCTAAAACTGTCTGGCCAGGTCCAATCTGTCAGTAGGCAAGAAAAACTTCTTCTTGAAGAGGTCCTTGAACTCATCCTAGGTATGACCCTCTCCAACAAGAACCGACTCATCATTGAACCAGGTACTAGTGATATCAAGTAGTTGAAGCCCTACTGCCTCAACCCTCAAGTCATCAGCAAGGCAGGACACCCTCATAAGTCATTCGATATCCTCGGGCCAATCATCAGCATAAATGATACCCCTTATCCCCCTGAAGTCTCGTGGTCCCACCTTCTTGAAATCCTAGATGTTACCCGACCTCTGCTAGCTACCCTACTGCTGGGCTAGTGTTTTCCGCTCTATATGTTTGTGATCGGCATGATCATCGCGAGATTGTTTGTTTGGAATAAACATTAATTCATACCGAGTATAATGTGAGAGAGACGACTTGATTTCTGAGTGGTATATGCCATACTACCTATGCGATGAATGACTTGATTCTGAGTGCAATATGCTATACCACTTGTGTGATGGATTGCATAGACATATTGCATAACATTGCGGAAGGTTTGTCCGCAAAGGACGGGATAGTACCAAGACTCGATTGGAAATTTATATGACGGCATGTTAATGCGAGTGTTCTTTAATAATCGGTTAGAACGATCAGGCATGGACTTGTATCAATGAATGATATGTCGGATAGAATTTATAAGTCGGTCGAATGACCGGGACTAGCGAAATGGTTTTTCTTCGAGACAATAGTCTGATTGGCGGAATAGGAAACTCAATGTTATAATCAGATCGCACGACTTGCGAGCTCGATAAAAAATATTGGTCGATGCGAATTGTAATCGGATCGCATGACTTGCTAGTTCGATAAAAATTTTGGTCAATGCAAACTGTAATCGAATTGCACAAATTACGAACTCGATGAAAGTTGGTCAATACGGATAATCGTGCCTACAAAAATAGTTGGTTATGTTACGACAAAACTCATTTGAGTATGATCAAAATACGTGAAACTTGGAGGACATTATCGTATAACTTGAGGGTTCGATGTTGGATAATCAGAAACTCAGTTACACGATCGAAGTATAGGGTAATACAGTGAATCGGAAAAATAATGTGATGCGTATAGAAAAATCTATTGTAAACATGAATATATGCGATGCGAGCTAAGTCAACGTTGATACAGATTCAAAGTTGATCCTCATGCTATCGAAATTTATATGACCTATCAAAATCGATATGCAAGAGAACGTAAGCACGATGTGAGAATACAAAACAAAACGAGCTTACGATATCGAGATTTTTGTAAATAGTAATACGAAAATATCGAACTGGTTGATTATAAACTTTGTGATTGATCAGGCGAGACTATATATTATCGATGATCGTTTCAATGCGTATAACATCTTGGGTGTTGACTGTGGGTAGATAGACTCGAACTCAATCCAGTAGATGTTTTGTGAATTGCGGAATCATCGAAGGTAGTACATGAATTACTCGGAGGATAGTTGTGCCTCAGTTGCGCAGATAGAAATAATTATGACCGAATTTGGGTAGTCCCATTGAAATCGTCGGAACGTAATTTTGCTCCGAAATAATATACCATGGTTCTTAGTAACTGTCCTTTGTTAACGATCCATAATTATCGAGCATAGCTTCGGGACAAGTGACCCTAGAAGACTTGACTGCCAAATCAAAGTGAATGTTATAGGCCCATAAGATGACCCATATGATGTTGCATATAGAATTGCGTCGAGAACAAATATAATGTGGTACATATTGATGATAAGTTTAGGCGATCGAATAATGGTTTCGGGAATTGATATAACAACTTCGGCTGAGAATATTATATAGTCGGATTTTGAGAATTGGTCAAATGATTGCTTGATTGATTATGTTGGTCGGATCGAATAAACTTTATGAACAAAAACTTGGTGATACGGACAGGCGATTTCAAGAATCGTGCTATGCACGAGAATGAGCGGTTAAAATGACTTTCGAATTGTGTCATTGGATTTGGATTCACCTAGCAATTGAGCTTGCGTGAATCGATCTTATATTCGATGTTGCGAGATGGACAAGTTGGCTATTTGGCTAGAAATTTCCTACTCGATGGAAATCAGACATAAGATGAGTCGTAGAGACCTTTGTGTGAAAACGATTGTTGCTATTGATTACTGTCAACTTGAGTTAAATAATTGTGCCAAAAAGACTGTTGCCTTTGAGCATCGTTGACTCGAATCGAACTTTTTTGTCGGATAGATTATGGCCTTTGTGCAAACGTCAATTTAAAGTTGCGTCGGAAAAATTTAAGTACGGCGTCTAGGTAAGTTACCTTGTGGGCATGGTCCTGAATGTTGATGCATTTGCAAGTCAACAAAGAAAAATCGTATAGAGATGAATTGCAAGGTAAAACTTAAGAAATAGTTGGACAACGACTTCGAATGCAATGCATTAGAAAAACTTGTTACGACCGGATGCGCGTCGGCTTGACGCGATGCATAGAATTGATAGCCCATACGAAACATACGAAATAAGAAATGCAATTTTGAATCGCGTCGCATGCTGTGACTTTGTTGAATGAATCACTTTTGTATCGAATACACATATGCGATAAAATATCGAAAATGGTCGCATGGATAAACCCGATGGAGAGTACGAGATGGCAAGTATCTAGGATTGAAAATTTACCTGTTAGCTTTGTTCCAATTTTTCTACCACTGAGCTTTGCTGAAATACATATATTTATGGGACGCCTTGAATATGTGTACGATCCAAATCAAGCTGTATGCTGAATTCAAATAGAGTTGCAGGAAAGACTATAAAAGTTAACCAAAGCTTGCATGAGTGTTTGAAACGGAACAACGATAGTTGGGCGAGATCATGAAACGATCTGGAGAAACACTTGGATTGAGTGTTGGTTTCGGTTCGAGGACAAATCTTGTTTTGAGTGATATATTATGTAATGCCCCGCTTCGTACGGTGCATTATGTTGAGTCGTTGACTCGAAGAATTGCGTTGACCCGAAGAAGTATCGATGCAAATCGATATAAGAGTTACGTTGACCCGATGAATGCATCGACTCGGATTGATACATAGAGTTACATTGGCCGGAACGAGAAAGCATTTAGTCGGTTCGAAGACCCAACAATCGAATCGATGCAAAGCATAAGCCCGATTCGGACAAGTATTGATTTTAGTTGGTTTCGTGTGCAGGCTATGCATTTACGCTAAATTATAAGAGATCGACATTTTGACTCGTTTGCAACAGAGTTCGCAAAACCAAAGCATCGCCTCGCAATAGACTGAAGCAAGGACAAGGTAAGCCGAATCAGTCGAGTAGTTAAACGGAGCACGATGTGCTCGAATGGCTAAGTCAAAAGAGTTTCCTGTGCAACAAGTTATGAAATCGAGCTGCATCGGCTCGGCAAAATGACAAGGCATATCAGCTTAAGGTAGAAAAAATTTGACCCTTCATTCCTACTCCGTCATGCCTTAATAAAATATACTATTGTATGCTATGTTAACTTATCAAGTCCACGGGCGTGGCTCGATCGAGAGATGAATCTTTTGCGTGTCAAATACTAAGATTGAATACTTAAATTGAAACATACATCAAATGTATGAGTCGCTATAGAATATCAAAATATTACAAAGGCAAGCACCTCGGTGTGCAAGCCATAAGAACATGGAATAACTGTATTGGCGAGTGCCTCAGTACACGAGTCATTTGTGTCCCCGCGCACGAGTTAGAAGGCTAGAGCATTGAAGGACTATATCGAGACAAGTGCCCTAGTGCACGACCTATAGAACATTGAACACTCTATTGAGGCATGCCTCAGTGCACGAGTTGGAGAAAATAAACATAAGTCTAGCACATTAAGAGATCGAATCAAGGTGTGCATCGAATACATGAGTCGAAGGATATCAATTATCAAATGCGGCATGCTGCCTTGGAAATGTTTGGGACCTTCGGGTCGTTTACTTGAACATTGAATCGAGGCGACAAAATAACGAAAAAAATAAAATCGTACAAAGAATGTGAGAACATAGAAAGAAATATTGTGAGAAAGAAAGAAATAGTGAGAACATTAAAGAAAGAGAAATGCGAGACGATGTGAAGTCTGAGTTTCAGACTCAAGACTATGTTTGGTTGTTTGAGTAAGATGCGCGTTGCATGGTCGAATGGACTTGAGATATTGCCCGTGCACGGGTTGAGTGTTTTTTCTTGAACGAGTTATTGGCCAGGGCACCGTGACCATTTAGTCTAGGATGGATAGTTAATCTTGTGGATACACATCTATAAGACGACTTGTGACCGATTATATGATGTGTTAAGCCACAATTATGGTAAGTTTGATGTCATCCGAAACGAGCTAGCATCTCGTATGGGGAGGGCGTCGGGTTGTCCAATTTGAGAGAAGAATGTTAGTCCATTCTGGCGCGGAGATGCCAACAACCTTCACATATTTAAAAAATGGTGGACTAAAAGTGCAGACACATAAAGATCCTACACAGAGATCACTTATAACATGACAGGGAAACATGATAGGCGTATTCACCTTGCGTCGGTGCAAGGATGAGTGCGTCGATGTTGGTAAGAAGTTGTGCCACAAAACAACACGAGATTGCTGTATGTTGCCTGTATGCTTATGCGAATAAATGATAATATGCTTACCATGAAATACATGCTTTACTACTTTCGAATATAACATGAAACGGATCCTAAGACAAATATAATAAGATCACAAGTTAAGCTGCATGATTCATAAATTACTTAATATCGATTTAGTAAAGTAGGTCAAGATCACAAGTTAAGAGGCAAGCACATGAAAATTTCATACATTGAGCAGCTGTCCATATTCATCCCATGTCACGAGTATTAGTTCAAGCAGTGAAAGGGGTGTGAAGGTCACTGGCAATGTCAAGCCATCATGGACTATAGCTGGGTTAGACGGTGATCCTTTCATAATGGGTAGTAAGCCCTACTAGAAAGTTCCCGAATCACCCACGCCAGTCCTGCTGGCACTTGCTATACTCGTTCCTCCGGGGCTGAATTGGTTCCTTGGCCTAGGCAACCGTTCAAGAAAACTACACTTTGTGCACAAGTTGTCCAATGATCGTATTATTCTTCTTTGAAATTTAGCCCATTTTTATGCACTTAGCCTTGTCGTTACGACACTCGTTAATTGATTCAATCTTTACTTTGCATAGACTAAGTAAATGTGGCATAAGAGAGCATGCATCAGTTTCATGTATAGCAAGTCTATAGCAAGTATTTCGTGAAGAATCGTGCCATAATTTATTGATTCTACACTATGAATACAAGCATGTATTTTGTGTTTCATGTTCGATTTAAAACCAGAGGGTCGAGGGGAAGGAGGTCAGCTACTCATCTTAGTCTTACTTGAGGCGAGGGACTAGTTGACCACACTTAGAGGTTGCCTACACGATCATCTGAAATCGCATAAGCAACTGATTAGAATACTGTCCTATTCAAGCAGTTCGATACGAATACGAAGTTCGAAAATACAAGCCATAAAAACCATCAAAAATATTTACGAAAACGCATTCACGAAAACCAAAGCCAAATAGCAAGTACGATATGAAAAGTAGAGCAATGGGAGGTCTCCCCTGATTCAGCAGCAGAGTCTATCCTCGAGGCGTAACCCGCTGAATATGGAACTTGATTCTAAAGAATCCTTTCTATAACGAATAAAGGATCTTAATACAATCATTCTTGTTCAACCGATTCAATCGATCTCGATCTATCGATTCCAACTGAATCGGTGGCGACAATATTCCTTTTTTATGTACCCCGTGGAGGAAAATAGGGCATAATGTAGGGATGGGGCACTACACCATAACCAACTAAGAAAAGTTTTGTCTTTGAAACTTAAGAATAAAACCTATCACTAATAGAACAATGAAAAAATTTCTCCTTCATCTCCGATTCAAGTTCCCAGGTTGATTCTTGACCGAATAATTACTATGTAGATGAGAGGGATCGCTTGATTCTGAAGCAGCTTATCCTTGCGCTCAAAGATTTGGATCAACACTTCAACATATGATAAGTCGACCTTCAGCCCCAGCTGACCAAAATCTACCATGTGGCTTGGATCATGCATGTACTTTTGCAACTGATAGACGTTGAAGTCATCGTGCACATCCGCTAGCGCTGGCGGCAGGGTAATTTAGTTGGCTACTGGGGTGACTTGCTTGAGTATTTCGAAAGGCCCAATAAATCTTGGACTCAGCTTTCTCTTTATACCAAACCTGGTAAATCCTTGCATGGGCGTCACTTTAAAAAATATGTGATCGCCTTCTAGAAACTCGAGGGGTCGACGATGATTGTCAGAGTAGCTTTTCTGTCGACTCTGTGCAGTCTTCAGTCTTTCTCGAATGAGCTAAACTTTCTGCACAGTCTGTTCCACCATCTCCAGGCTGAGAATCTGTCGTTCTCCAATTTTATTCTAGCAAATGGGTGATCTGTACTTTTGTCCGTACAAGGCTTCATACGACATCATCTGTATGCTGGATTGATAATTGTTATCATATATAAATTCGGCCAGAGGTAGATAAATGTCCCAACTCGACTTGAAATCGATTGCGTAGAGCCGTAGCATGTATTCAAGAATCTGATTCACGTGCTCCGTTTGGCCGTCGGTCTGAGGATGGTAAGCCGAGCTAAAGTTTAACTTGGTACCTAGAGCCGACTGAAGGCTAATCTAGAAGCACAATAGAAATTGCCCATCCTGATTAGAAACGATGGATACAGAAGCTCCGTGCAGTCGCACTATCCTGTTAAGATAAATCTGAGCCAGGCGATCAACACTCCAAGTAACTTTGATGGCAATAAAATATGCTGACTTGGTTAGTTGATCGACGATGACCCAGATGGCATCATTTACCCATGGTGTCTTCGGCAGACCAACAATAAAATTTATGCATACGTGCTCCTACTTCCATTCTGGAATCGCCAGGTTTAACATCTCCCCGCCCGGCATCTGATGCTCAGCTTTCGCCTGCTGACAGGCCATGCATTATGACACAAAGAGTGCTATATCTCTCTTCATTCCATGCCACCAGAAGGTCGTACGGAGGTCCTTGTATATCTTGGTTATTCCTGGATGAAAGGAGTACTTTACATAGTGCGCTTCCGTCAATATTTTCTTTCTAAGTTCTGAATCATCTGGAACGCACAGCCTACCCTTCAATCATAGTAGACCGGTTTCATCTTCCACAAAGTTGGTCATCCTACCCGTTGAGATTAGCTCTTGCATCTTCTCCATGTACATATCGTCCTTCTGAACGGTCTTGTTCTTTTTCTGCAAGCTCGGCTCTAGCTGTAACTGCGGCAACTGCATATCCCTGAATCGAACCCGGAGGTCGATATCTATCTCTTCTAGGTCCCGTAGCAATCTGCTGTCGATGGATAGTGAGGTAATATACTTTCGAATCAGAGCGTCTACCATAATATTTCCTTTGCCCGACGTATAGTCAATAGTCAAGTCATAATCTTTGATTAGTTCAAGCCAACACCTTTGTCGCAAGTTCAGTTCCTTCTGAGTGAATAGATACTTGAGGCTATTGTGATCCGTGTATATCCTGCATCCTACACCATAAATGTCACGTCCCGCTCCCGTAGGAGCGATCGTCCTCGCTAAGGCGTGATGCCGCACAAGCCTAGAATGCGCTCGTATAAGGCGGGTTCCATAACGGCCGATTATAGCGGCTGCGACGGGGTTGTCGCAGAGAAGTCCTAAGCAGAGACATTGAATAATAGCAGCAGAAATTTAAAGTAAAACACAAGTTATTCAAAAGAAGCTCTTTATTGATATTGAAACAAAGTTACAATGGAGCATAAGGCCAAGATTACAATCACTCAAGCTCACTCTTCTCACATTACAAGTCACTCAGCTCTCTCTCATCTCTCAATACAAGTCTTGAGCCAGCGGATGCTTCGGAAGGCGACATCCATACATTATGTCCCGTATAAGTTCTGACTCCATGCAGCCGTGCGCCTTGAAACGCCAAAGAAAATCCATGCCTCGACGCATCCAAGCGAGCTCCACGCCATGAACTTCTACCTGTGCCTGCACATAAAAACTGTGTGGGTGTCAGTACTCAACTGTACTGGTGGAATGAGCTCCTCGCCCACCCATACAAAACTAACACATTTATTTACTTTATATAGCATAGTCCATTTATGATTGTCTTTCTACTCTTGCCTTAGGATCAGTTTTAGGACAGACACCTTAGCATATTTTGTGTCTCTAGACCATCCCATGCTTGCAACAACAACGCCAACACGTACTTTGCCTTTAGAATCTTCTCATACCAACAATGTTAACCTATCAAGTCATGTTTGCCTTACGGCCCAAAATTAAAGACGTAACTACACGATAAAACTCTAATTTCCTTGTGACCGTGCTACAAGTCCAATGTGCCGTGCCTCGCAACTCATTGTGACTTAACCATATCGCCACCTCGCGGCCCTTGCTACCTTAATCACCAATCGACTTTGCCTTACGACGTTTCCTGACTTAAACTCAAGATGACTCAAATCCAACTTATGCAACTTATATGTCGACAACTTAAGACTCGACGCTACATCTTGTGCCGAAGTACGGTGTCTTCATTGTAGCCAAATCTTAGGCCCAAACATTGTCTTTCGATCGTACATGCATTCGACTCGACTCATTGATATAGTACACACAATACTCGACTTAATCTAAAGGCATACACGCGAATTACTGCCATGTCGACTCATCTATATGAACTAGTCACTAGCGCCCAACGCTATCATGGAATTCCTTAATAGCTTTTGATTAGACGGACGCCCCTTGCCAGTGCGAGTAGAGAGCTCCACTGCAAGTCCTTGCCTAACCCGTGCGGTCATCTAGTACAGCTATGACGTCTACCATCGAAACGGTCCCATTGGCCGCCTGGGTTGCCATTTGAGAAACTTTTATTTTACCTTGTACAAGTTATCCAATGACCATGCAGACTCGACTCGAACTAACGTCTCATACAGTCATTCTACTTATAGAGTTACCATCTCTTTCTGGGCAAAGTTTAATACTTCTCACATCTGAGACCTCGCCTCGACAACCCATGGTCGCGAGCATTCTTCTTTCTCGCCCTATCCTTTTATTCAACTCAAGAACAACTATTTAAAAGTCCTCCTTCCAACTCAATTTAATCAATCGTGGCCCGTGCCTTAAAATACTAAGTCCGTGACATCGTGCCTTAAACCAAGTTGAACTCTATGCGACACCACCGTCCAAGTCATACTCTATATGACATGCCTTACGATCGTAAAACCAAGTAATATCGACAATCGTAGAAAACATGGGACAGTTCTTAGAACGTCTTCGATCGCCTAGAATCACTTAGCCTAACTTAATCGTGCATCCACTTGACGAACAAAGGCTGCGTCAAGCCTTGCATCGTGGGAACGTGCCGTGTACGCGCTCGACTTTGAACAACCAAGTTATTTGGGTGCCTAGACTTATGCCATAAGTCGTGCAATACAACTTAACCCGTCGGGCGAGCAGAGGCTATGCCATGCCTTAGGCAATGAGACCGTGAATGTTTAAGAAGCGTTTCTGCGGGCGATGCCTATGACTTAGGCTAACTCTTAGCTTGTGGCGAAGACCAACTTTTCCTTCTTCCAAGCCACGGGACGAAGGACCAAGTGTCATTTTCAAAGCACGCTGTGCACCAACTCTAAGCCAACCGTTGGACCTTTCCATATTCTAACTCGATTCGACCCGTCGGAATTATTTCCTTAACTATGTGGATTCGTCTCTTTTATTATCAAGCCTACTTGTGCAAGTTGAAAATATGCGATTTATTATGCGAAGGCTAAGATGATGCAAGTTCACCAAAACTACCCCACCTGAGCGAGGGGTCGCCTCGACCGAGCGATGTCTTCGAGTAAGCGGTTGCAAGGCTAAGTCTGAACGCCATTGGCATTTCTATTCCTTCGATTGACTGAGCGGGACGGGGCACTACATCATACACCACTCAGAAAAAGTTTCATCCTCAAAACTAACTGAGTACTTACTTATCGACTTATTACTTTACTCAACATTCAAGGACTCTCGCACACACTACTCCTATGTGTTTCCTCAATCTGAGCCACGCTCGTACTACCATCATTCTTTTCCTTGAAACATGGTTTCAAAATCTTCGACACTTTTTCATTTCTCTAGTCTTACTTGATTCAACATATTACTTAGTTGGATCGTGCACATATTCCAGGCGTACCCAAAATACATGTATTTCAGCCAAGCCTCGTGATAGAGAATCTGCCATCACCACTCGAGTCAGATCGTGCACATATACGGGTGTCCCTGATATACATGCATGTCAACCGAGCCTCATGAGTGGTGCCTCCACAATTCCTATGTCTGCCTAACCGCTAGTCTATGTCTTTAGGCTAAGGTCATCCGTCAGTATTGGAATCATAGTTCCCAAATAACAATATCAACACTAACCCCATCCTAAGGTCAAACCAAATTTGATAGTACGAGGTTTTCTACCCAAGCTCGCATCACTCCGATTTCTAAACATCGAGCATCGATTCCCTACACGTATCCCAATACTCGTCGCACGGGGTCCGAGTCATTCAGCAAAGCCATCCTATCGTAAGTTACTTCAACCAAATCTTTGACACATCAATATCGTTCGATCAACAAGCCATTCCGCACAGTCTATCTCTTCGAGCACGTTTGACATAATCCACCTATCAATCCTTCTCAAGTCAAGCACGCTACGACACAATTCATTGCTAAACCATAATTCACATTTCATATTCCCTAAGTCATTTATTCTAATTCACGTAATCGATCACAAGGTCGTCTGACTTAATAATATGTTGTGCCCTAATCTCACGTGAGTCCGATTATCCACGGTGGGCATGAATCACCATACACGCTCCCACAGAATAATCATCCTCATCGGGACGTAACTTTTGTTTTGTGTCTAGACTAATTCATTCTCGATACGTAGATTGGATATATTCAATCCTCAAGTTTACTCAATCATCAATCGCAAGTCCAAACATCCTCAAATTTTTTTTCGCATCAAACCAACATGTCGAGACAATCAAAGTTGCCGTGTCCTAATTTTCCGAATTTGATCATTCCCGCAACATGAATCACCATGACAGCGCTCGCAGAACGATCGCCCCAAATCTGACACGACGTATGTGCGAGACTAGAGTTGTGCTTGCACAAGACAAGAATTTCGACATTGTGGTTATCCGCGTAACCATCAAGACACTTCTGTTTTTTATCCACATTTATTTCAATCAAAATCCTAAGTATAGCATCCATCAGAACAATAACACTTGCACGATCGTCATTCCTCGAATTAGAGTGCCCCCAAGTTATCGCATATCGATCTTTGATACGCCTCAATACCATCGATGATATGCATAACCTGACGATCTTCTTTTGTAACGAATTTCGAGTCATACGAATGATGCAATCGTCCGACTGGATAATCTCCTCGACATTCAAATTCAAGTTCGATCATTATCCCTCGAATCATTCACAACATCAATTTCCTTAGACCCAAATTCGCGTATTATTCATCCGTCTATCTTAAGTTATCGACCAACGTATTACGTCAATTTGCATCATTCTTTGCTAACTGAAATCATCGAACAACATTCATCCCAATCCTTAGTTTCCTTTTTGTAACTTCAAAATCAAACCTTTTATGCATGCTATCTTTCCATCGTGCTAACTTTTCGTATACGATTCGTATCAATTTCCTCGATCAAGTCATCCATTCGTACACCCTAACTTTTTCTTCGATTCGATTTCACCTAATCAATCATTTTGTATTTCACACTCGTGCAATCACTATCCCGTGCGCGTCATCTCTAATTTGTTTGAATCGACTCGTCCAATTCTTCAAGACTACAACTTATTCAACGATACTCAATCTACGGTTTTGCATACATGTGACGCTTGCTGATAGACTCATTGACACCCCCATCCTCAATCGATCGACATCCCTGAGGCTATCGCATACACCACTCAGGGATGAAGTCATTCAATAAATCCTCAACTTATCATTCGATTTACAATCTATTTCCTCGAATTTTCGTCCGAACGATTCTTTAAATTTCAAGTACGCTCATTTATATCATACCGACGTTATCGTCGCTCGATAGTACCCCTATCGATAGCCATCCCACTTACTCAATCAAGTCCAACTCATTTTTGTCCGACACAATTCGAATCCTGCACACGACTTTTCTAAAGTCGACGAAACTTTGGGGTATATGCCTAGCCCGACTTAGCCAATCGTGCTTACGCAAACCATCTTTTTGTTTTTGCCAAAAATGTTTTTCTACGTTTTGCAAATTAAATCGACTTATTGTATGGACATTCTGTAGGACATTTGAAAAAGAGCACACCAATGATATCAACTTGCGAAAGCAACAGAGTTAAAGAATTCAATCGATAGTCCAAGGACGTAAAGCCGTGCTCTGATACCATTATGTCATACCCCGCTCCCATAGGAGCGATCGTCCTTGCTAAGGCGTGATGACGTATGAGCCTAGATTGCGCTCGTGCAAGGCGGGTTCCATAACGGTCGATTACAGCGGCTGCGACGGGGTCGTCGCAGAGAAGTCCCAAGCAGAGACATTGAATAACAGTAGCGAAAATTTGAAGCAAAATACAAGTTATTCAAAAGAAGCTCTTTATTGATATTGAAACAAAGGTTACAATGGATGCAAGGCCAAGATTACAATCACTCAAGCTTACTCTTCTCACATTATAAGTCACTCAGCTCTCTCTCATATCTCAATACAAGTCTTGTGCCAGCGGATGCTTCGGAAGGCGACGTCCATACATTATGTCCCGTATAAGTCCTGACTCCATGCGGCCGTGTGCCTCGAAATGCCAAGGAAACTCCATGTCTCGACGCATCCAAGCGAGCTCCGCGCCACGAGCTTCTACCTGTGCCTGGACATAAAAACTGTGTGGGTGTCAGAACTCAACTGTACTGGTGGAATGAGCTCCTCGCCCACCCATACAAAACCAACACGTTCATTTACTTTGTGTAGCATAGTCCCTTTATGATTGTCTTTCTACTCTTGTCTTAGGATCAGTTTTAGGACAGACACCTTAGCCTATTTTATGTCTCTAGACTATCCCGTGCTTGCAACAACAACGCCAACATATACTTTGTCTTTAGACCCTTATCGTACCAACAACGTTAACCTATCAAGTCGTGTTTGCCTTACGGACCCACAACTATAATGTCTACCATCGAAATGGTCCCGTTGGCCGCCTGGGTCCCGTTCGAGAAACTTTTATTTTACCTTGTACAAGTTGTCCAATAACCATGCAGACTCGACTCGAATTGACATCTCATACAGTCATTCTACTTCTAGTGTTACCATCTTTTTCTGGGCCAAGTTCAATATTTCTCACATCTGAGACCTCGCCTAGACGACCCATGGTCGCGAGCATTCTTCTTTCTTGCCCTATCCTTCCATTCAACTCAAGAATGACTATTTGAAAGCCCTCCTTCCAACTCAATTTAATCAACTGTGGCCCGTGCCTTAAAATACTAAGTTCGTAACATCATGCCTTAAACCAACTTGAACTCTATCACTACCAAAATACAGTCAATTAGCGATGGCATATTAGCGACGGATAATTTTCGTCGACGTTAGCGACGGATTTGCGACAAATAGCCGACGGAGTACCGACGACATGTCGATACATTTTTTATTTTATTTTAAGGGGGAGAAAAGGTCGCTCATCCGTCGCTAGGGCATCGGAGATATAGCAAAGGATACATAGCCGTCACTATACAGTCGATTATTTGGTGAGAATTGTTGAGAGAAGTCACGGGATAATTCTTCGACTACGTAGCGACGGATAGTCTGTCGGCAAGTATCAAAAAGAGCGACAGACTAGCGACGGATAAAATCCGACGCGTGTCCGTCGCTAAATATACGACCCAGACTTAAATTGAAACGATGGAGGAAACTTTTCATTCCTCCCAAATTTTACTCTTTCTCCTCTCTCTCTCCCGTGGCGGTCGGCGACCTCCCTCTCCTCTCTCTCTCCCATGGCGATGATCGGCGACCTCTTCTCTCTCTCCCCCAAAGGTAATCCCCTCTTACTCTCTCTCTCTCACGGTGGTCGTAGGTGCAGCGGGCCGGGGGCGGCGGAGACTGCGGGGGCGGCGTATGTGTCGGGGGCTGGAGGGCGACGGAGGAGGCGGGGAGGGGGGCGGCGGGGGGTGGGAGGGGTACTCTAGCGCGCGCGGGGTTGCGGGTGGCGACGGGGGGCAGCGCGCTTTTGGGCAACGGGGGGCGGTGGGGGTGGTGCACGCGGGGCAGCGCGGGGCTGGAGGGGACGACGGAGGGTAGGAGGGGTACGTGGTAGGTCCTCGACCTAACAAGCCTTGAATTGAAGAAGAAACACTGTGATTTGCCATTAGAATAGAGGAATTCAGAGAGAGAATAGAGAATTTAGGAATCAAAAAGCTAGGGTCTATTGATTCTTGAGAGTATTGGAGAAGAAGAAGAAGAAGTACATCAGGAGAAATGGAAAAAGAGCTAGAGCTTAGTAATTCATCAACTACTACTTCTTACAAACAAAGAGGTATTTATAGTTCATATATGCTGAGGTGTCCAGTCAGCAGCTCTCAACTGATTCCAGCCTGGCATAACTGCCTTGGTCCTTACATGGCAATAAAGATAGGTGGCTATGATGATATGGAATATGCTTAAGCTGAGGTTTGGCTCCTCTGCTATTGTAAAGCTTCCTACAATGACCTGGAACGACCTAGGCTTGATACTGCTGGGTTGATAGAGTTTGAGAAGTAACTCTCCATACCGAGCCACTATGTTGAGCCACTCCTTCATGAGCTACTGAACCCCAGGTACTTATCAGTACGCTAGAGTTTGTAAGTGTAAGTAGTAGTAATTATCCTAGTTTAAGAAATAGGATGAGAAAGTCTATTGCTTTATATATATATATATATATATATATATATATATATATATATATATATATATATATACTAGTTTAAGAAATAGGATGAGAAAGTCTATTGCTTTATATATATATATATATATATATATATATATATATATATATATATATATATATATATATATATATAAATATATATATATATATATATATATATATATATATATATATATATATATATATATATATATATAAAGAAAATGCAATATGACAAACCCTAGACTTAGCCACATGGAGTTCAACAAAAGAAAATGCAATATGACAAACCCTAGTTTAAGAAATAGGATGAAAAAGTCTATTGCTTATATATATATATTGCTTATATATATATATATATATATATATATATATATATATATATATATATATATATATATATATTAAGGTTCAAAGTATCGATATCGGAATCCGTATCGGACTTTTCCTATGAGTATTGGTATCAGCGATATCGGTAGTATTGGCAGTTTCGGATCGGAGTATCGGATTTTTTGGTATTGGGAAACAAATAATTATCGATAGTATCAGATTCTTTTACATGCTTTTACAACCTTAATATGCTTTCAACCTAGGTTCACAATATCGGTATCGGACTATTCCTATGTTGTTTAATTTTCTTTGTCGAATTGACCGGAACAAAGACCCCCAATGTCGACATCGGTCAATATTTGGTATCGGATCGGAACATGCCAAACTGTATCGGTATCGACCGTATCGGATCGCCGATAATTTAAACCGTGATATATATATATATATATATATATATATATATTTATTTACTGACTCGTCAAGTTGAACCGTGTATAACATGCTCGACGCTTAAGAGGAATCATTTGGACTTAGTAGACTATCGAACTATCGATATCGGACTATCGGTATCGGTATCGCACTATCGGTATCGGACTATCGGTATCGGTATCGTACTATCGGTATCGGTATCGAACTATCGGTATCGCTAGCGGACTATCGGTATCGAACTATCGGTACCGCACTATCGGTATCAGTATCGCACTATCGGTATCGGACTATCGGTATCAGTATCGTACTATCGGTATCGGTATCGAACTATCGGTATCGGTATCGAACTATCGGTATCGGTATCCGTATGTACTTAGTATCGATCGTAGCAGATTAGTATCGGTATATCGGTTTGGTATAGGTCGTATCGGATGGTATTGACCTTAGCGAATTGGTATCGTCCTATCCGATATGTATCGGCCGTATAGCTAGGATTCGTACCGGCCTTATCGATTCGGTATCGGCCATATCCGATAGGTATCGACCGTATTGGATATGTATCGGCCGTATCAGATTAGCATGGTGGAAGGTTTAGTAACAACTGTACTTAGATTTTTCTCTTCTCGAGCTAGAATACCATTGCAAGAGAGTCACGAGAGAGTAAAAAAAGTCTCCTACATATTGATGTTTACGAGAGTGATTGGCCAATTACAGTAACACACATGCTGCATTTTCATCAGGGAAGGAGAGATTGAAGGCAATAACATATAGAGTTGTATTTCGAAAGAAGACGAATTCCTATAAACTCTTTGTTCACAAAACAAGCTATAGGCGAACTACTATAAACTCTTTGTTCTGTATTCTCTATAGCTTGTTTTGTGAACAAAGAGTTTGTACGAGTTCTTCTCCCGAAATACAAGTCTATATGTTATTGGTTTCAATCTCTCATTCCCTGATGGAAAATGCAGCATGTGTGTTACTGTAATTGGCCAATCACTCTCGTAAATATCAATATGTAGGAGATTTTTTTACTCTCTCGTGACTTCCTTGCAATGGTATTCTAGCTCGAGAAGAGAAAAATCTAAGTACAGTTGTTACTAAACCTTCCACCATGCTAATCTGATACGGCCGATACATATCCGATACGGCAGATACCTATCGGATATGGCCGATACCGAATCGATAAGGCCGATACGAATCCTAGGTATACGAACGATACATATCGGATAGGACGATACCAATTCGCTAAGGCCAATACCAATTTGATATGGCCTATACCAAACCTATAGACCGATACTAATCTGATGCGGTCGATACTAATTACATCCGGCCTATATACCAGCGGATCTACCAGTTACATGATTATATACTAATTATGTTTAGTTTGTCTTACTATACAGATTTTTACATCCAATCTGTGATGGATTGTTATTTCGTTGATCGTACATGAATGTACAAACGACAACACGAGAGCAGAATAGATGTGAGTGACAATTTTCAAGCAGGCGTGGAAGTATTCCTTAAGTATGCCATGAGCAAAGCTCAGTATATGGACGGTAACAAAATCAAGTGTCCATGTCGTAATTGTTGTAATAGACGTTACGAAGAAGTGGTGAGTGTAAGAGATCATTTGACCCGTAAGGGTTTCGTACGTGATTGCGGCCTGTGGTCATCGCAAGGTGAACTATATACGGAAAGATAGGTTGCGAATGCTGCTACTTATGCTTTTGATGATAATGCAGCAACAGATTTTGTCATCGAAGACGACTAATGCTCTGTTGATTATGGAGACATGCAGAACCTTGCACGAGATATGGTGTACGATGCGGCATGGCCTAATTTTGATCCGGAGGATCCTAATCCCGAGGCGAAGGAGTTATATGATATGTTTCAGGATGCTGAAACTTCTTTATATCCTGGTTGTGAGCCACATTCCGTATTGTCAGTGACGATACGGTTGTTGAACATAAAGTCCGATTTTAACTTGCCATAAACTTGCTATGATCGGATTATACAACTAATCAAGGAGGTGTTACCGAAGGAATCAAAAGAGCTTCTAAAAAACTTCTACAAGTCGAAGGTGATGGTCCGACAACTGGGACGGGGGTAAGAGAAGATAGATTGTTGTCGCAATAGATACATATTGTACTACAAGAAGAATGAGGATATAGAAAGTTGCAGCTTCTGTAATGCGGATCGTTACAAGCCAGTCAGGGAAAAAGGAAAGTCAACTAGAAAATAATGTCCTTACAAGTATATGCATTACTTGTCAATCACGAAGCACTTGCAGAGCATGTATATGTCTCAGAATACAGCAGAATACATGACGTGGCACAACGAGACGATGGAGAATTGTCACATCCTTCGGATGGAGAGACGTAGAAATATTTCAATTTTCGTCATCCAGATTTTGCTGCAGAGCCTAGAAATGTACGTATGGGGCTATGTTCTGATGGCTTCGCCCCTTTCGGACAGTCGGGATCTCAATACTCCTGCTGGCCGGTCATTCTGACCCCTTACAATCTGCTACCATGGATGTATATGAAGACTCCTTATATGATCTTGACAACTATCATACCGGGTCCTAAAAATCCGACGAAGAATATCGATATATATTTACGGCCGTTGGTGGATGAGCTGAAACAACTGTGGAAGATCGGCGTCGCAACCTATGATATTTCTAGGAAACAGAACTTTCAGATGAGAGCTTCACTGATGTGGACAATCAATGATTTTTCTGCATACGGTATGCTGTTAGGATGGAGTACTCACGGTA
Source organism: Iris pallida (assembly GCA_029216955.1). Lineage (NCBI taxonomy): Eukaryota > Viridiplantae > Streptophyta > Magnoliopsida > Asparagales > Iridaceae > Iris > Iris pallida. The sequence goes on along the minus strand of JANAVB010044856.1, from coordinate 7,772 downwards.
CCATGTCTTGTCCGATATGCATGCAAAATAGTAAGGCGTTCCGCCTTAAGCATGGAGGAAAAACTTCTTTCTTTGATTGTCATCGTCAATTTCTGCCCGCGAGTCATCCTTGGAGAAAGAACAAGGACGCGTTCAGAGCTGGAAAACAAAAATTTTCTCATCCGCCTGCCAGATTGTCGGGATACGATATTTGGGAAGATGTAAAGGACTTCCCACTGTAATGGAAGATCTATCGAACAATCGTGTCGATGGGTTCGGACAAACCCATAACTAGACCAAACAGAGTAGCTTCTGGGACTTGCCTTATTGGAAAGATAATCTTATAAGACATAATCTTGATGTTATGCATATCGAAAAGAATGTGTTCGATAATGTCTTCAATACCGTCATGGATATTAAAGGAAAGACGAAGGACAATCCAAAAGCAAGACAAGACATTGTCGAGATATGCAAGCGTCCTTATCTGAACTTGATACAAAGGGGAGCTGGTGGACAAATAACTAAGTCGATAACACAATACACATTGAGCAAGGAAGATAGATTAATAATCTGCAAGTGGGTATCTACTTTAAGATTTCCTAACGGCTATGTGTCGAATTTGTCTAGATGCATTGATCTCAATGAACGCAAGCTAACGGGAATAAAGAGTCATGACTGCCACGTGTTTATGGAAAGATTACTGCCCATTGCTTTGAAAGAGTTGTTGCCTTCTGCTGTATGGGTTCCGTTGGCCGAATTATCAATATTCTTTAGGGATATTTGTTCAACTAAGTTGACTGTGCAACACATGGTTGAACTTGAGGAGGAGATTATCTTAATAATTTGCAAGTTGGAGAAAATATTTTCTCCTGGCTTCTTTGACAGCATGGAGCATCTACCGATTCATCTAGCATACAAAGCCCGTGTCGGTGCATCTGTTCATTATCGATGGATGTACCCATTTGAAAGGTACATAAAAATCGATATAATTTAAGTTAAATTTTAGTGGGTTTTAAAATTCATTCTTAATTCTTAAGATAATTTGTCTCTCTAGATACCTACACCATCTAAAGAAGAAAGTTGGCAACAAGGCTCATATAGAGGCTTCGATATGCGAAGCATATCTTATCGAAGATGTGTCAAACTTCTACTCTATTTATTTTGATACTCATGTTAAGTCAAATCGAAATAGACCTCAAAGGAATGATGAGGACGTTGAGGATGGAGGTATATTCAATGTAAGGGACAAGCCTGTTGGGGCTAGTAAAAAACGGTGGTTGACTGACGACGAGTATGATGCCGCTCATCGATATGTCTTATTAAACTGTGACATACAAGAAGTGAAAGATTTGGAGAAGTAAGTCAGTACACTTGCACTCGTTATAATCTCAAATTTGATGAAGTAAGTGACTACACTTGTATATTCTTATTTTCTCTAATAGTGTATTTAGAGATAAAGTCAAAATGAGGACACCGATATTACCGATGAGGGACTTCAAAGAGAGGTTAATTGTACATTTTCGTCATGGTTTCGTAAATACGTATGTAACTGAGATTATAATTGAGGTTGATTTTATATATTCTTATAAAATACGTAAGTAACTGAGATTAGAAATATATAATCTAAAACATTTAAATTATAAATATTTGTTTACAGGTTTTATTGCCTGAAACAACACTTACTAATGAGAGTGTTCGTTATCTGGCATTGGGACCGAAGAAGCAAATAAAGACTTGGCCAGGCTATGTCGTTAATGGCTTCAGGTTTAAGTCAACTCAGAATGGTATAAATGTCAAATTTATTAATGACGACATCAGTACCAAGGATTCCGGTGTTTGCATAAGAGGCACCATCTATGACGACGAGGCGGACTTTGACTATTATGGAGTGCTTCGAGATATTGTAGATTTATAATATACTGGCCCATATGATATACATATTGTGATGTTCAAATGTGAGTGGTTCGATACCAAATATCGGTTGGAGAATCGATGAACAATTTGGATTTGTCGATATAAATTATCGCAGGAGGTATAGAGGGTCCGATACATTTGCGATAGCAAATCAGGCTGTTCAAGTCTACTATACAAGCTACCCAAGGTGTCGTAGAGATCGATTTGACTGGTGGACAGTATGCAAGATTAAATCTACAAATACATTCAACGTTGGAGACCCAGCATACCAAGAGGACCAGATCGAAAAGTCCCAATACTTGGGACAACACTTGGATACAATAGATGTTGAAGATATTATTGAGGAAAATAGAGGGGAGGAAAAGGTTAATACACAAGACTTAGCTGTCAACCAGGGGAGAAAGAGGCGTCTTGTCCCAAATATTGAGGCAAAAGAAGAAGAAGAAGAAGAAGAAGAAGAAGAAGAAGAAGAAGAAGAAGAAGAAGAAGAAGAAGAATTTGATGGGGATGGGGATACAGATGAAATCGACGATGAAGATAAGGATAAGGATGAGGATGAGGAGGAGAATGATGATGAAGACGAGGCCGAGGATGAGAACGAAGACGATGATTAGGTTAAATATTATTGTATATTAAAAATACATCCAATTACGTGAAATAAGTTTGACCTCATAAAAGCAATTACGTGAATTCATATTTTTTTCGTTCGATTATTTACTTATTGCAGATGGCACTCCTGGTCTTTTTCGTCGCAGCGGCACTCGTCTCCCTACTGGTGGTATGTATATTTTAGTTTAGAATTTTATATTCATTTACACTTTTATATTGTTAATTATGTTTATGTGTTCTATTTACAGGTCATGATGGCTGGCCGTGGTCGTGGTGCTGGTGGTGGTCGTGGTACTGGTGCTGGCGGTGGTGGTGGTGGTGGTCGTGGCCGTGGTCGTGGTCGTAGTGGTGCTGGTGGTCGTGGTTACATTCAATCTTCCCGGGATATGACCCCATCCAGAGAGCCCGACCCGGAGAGTACCCCGGGCACAGACGCATCCCGCCGTCGATCGACAACTTCATCGAGGCATGAGTCTGGATCTGCTAGCGGATCCGTTCTGCTATCGGACCCACCAGCGGATCCACCAGTAGATCCCCTAGTTACTGTACAGTGGGCCCCAGAGTACCCCCATACTCTGTTCCATCCGATTACTGGGGAGTACATACGCGGACCTGCGGATCCTCCGACGGTACCAGAGAGGCCGAGAGGCGAGTTCCGACGAGAGCTATGGCCTGCGGGGACCTCGTAAGTAATTTAAGATAATTTATTAAATTTTTTTCATTTATTCAAGTTAATAATCTAGTCGTTTCTTCTTTGTAGGTTTTTTCGTTTAATGTTGCCAGGGCTCTTGGAGAAATTATCAGGGCTATCTTCCATGGTCCCTGTCTCAACTTTTTGTCGGTACCCCCAAACTTGAAGTACGTCTGGCTCGACGAGTTGAGGGTATATATATCTATATCTTCTAGTTAATTATTAGTTACTCTTTAATCAACCATTTTTTAAATTACGGGATAATTGAATTTGTATGTTAGACGATGTACGGGTGGCCCCCCCATCGCGAGGACGCGATCCACAGGACCTACAAAAGTGTTGCCTCAAAGAAGATACGAGATATGATTCATGGCCTAAAAATGGGGCAGACGAGGCCGAATTGGATCCGGTAGGACTATTATGAGGACCTCTTAGATATGATGAATACTCCTGCGCACAAGGAGAAATCGGAGAAGGCGAAGGCGAACCGACGGGCCGCAGGGCTTCATACGGGGGGATCAAGGCCCCACGCAGCGACGCTTGCAGATCTAGTGAGATACCATAAATTCATTTCACTATCGAATTAGGTATTATTAATATACAGAGTTAATTAAGTTTTATGGAAATTTTGTATGCAGACCCAACGGGCGGTGAAGGAGGAAAGGGCGCCAGAATCGGTCACCATGCACGACGTGTTCCAGCATACGTGCAAGAGACGAAAGGACGAAAGCTTCGTCTACGAGAGGGCCAAGGAGACTGATGTAAGTACTTATGTTTATGAGATTTACGTTAGAATTAAAAGTATTCGGACTATAACTTAGGTAAACTTAGGATTCACACTTAGCTTAGTGAAACCAATGAGACTGCTGCTGGTGTTAGTCTGTCTTCTACTGGTGTCGGTCCTTCGACTGCTGCTCCCGGTCCTTCTTTCGTCGGTCATCTTTCTTTCAACCCTGCTGCCCCTCTGGTACCGCCTCCAACTGTGACGACACTCCTTGATCTCATGTCGCCAGATCAGCTATGCCGACTTTCGAGCACTGTCTTCGAAAGCTTGCTGTCGTACCTGGTGGAGCAATATATTCGTCGGGCGCAGGAGGGACTACCACCACCGGACAATCGAAATCCTCCTTTTCCTTGAAGTATTGTATAAGAAAATTTGGAAAATTTGTGGAAATTTTGGAATATTTGTAGGAATTTCGGATTATAACGACGGATATTAGTTTATGATTTCAGGATAATTGGTGTCTATTTTATATTGGTTTGGTTTGGTCTATGTGATTCTTGGATAATTGGTGTGCATTAAATTCGTATGTGCATATTTGGTCTATATGATTCTTGGATAATTGGTGTGCATTATATATTTGGTCTATGTGATTGTTGGATAATTGGTGTGCATTATATATTGGTTTGGTTTATGCATATTTGTGTGAACAGGGAAAGCTCTGTAATTTTTTTTCAAAAATATCTCAGTTAGCAACGGAATAGTGACCGGTTAGCGACGGATGTTTCCAGTTTCTGACTACTTTTCGATGGAATATCTGTAGCTAACTGGAGATTTGAAACTGTTTCCAGTTAGCGACGGATGGTCGACGGCCAGCCGACGGCATATCTTGCATGGCGATGACCTGCCGACGGAATATCCGTCGGCAAGGTTCTGGTGGTATATATCTGTATAGAATATTAGCAACGGATATTCCGTCAGACATCCGTCGCCATGGTCGACGGATTCGCGTCGGAAAATCCGTCGCCAAGGTTCTGGAAATACCTAGTTCGACAGAATAGCAACGGAACATCCGTCGCCAAGATTCTGTAAATGCATGACATTTCCAGAACCATGGCGATGGATTATCCGCTACTAGTCAGTCGCTACGTTGACAGATGAGTGACGGAATCGCAATGACATATCCGTCGCCATGGTTCTGGAAATGTCATGCTGACATTTCCAGTTTTTGACTACTTTTCGACGGAATTGCAACGACTAGGGGTTTGAACTTTCCATATATGGGTCTTTATCATTAGTCTTACTGGGTATCCTATTAAGGATATAACAGGCTGACAATAAGGCTTCTCCCCAAAGATTATCAGGGGCACCTGAGCTGAGAAGCATGTTATTAACCATGTCTAACAGAGTGCGGTTCTTCCTTTCAGCAACTCCGTTGGACTGTGGTGAATAAGGAGCGATAACCTCATAAATAATTTTATGCTCTTCACAGAAGTTGGTCATGTCATTTGAGGTATATTCTCCACCACGATTTGATCTAAGGATCTTAATCTTTCTATCTAACTGGTTCTCAGCTTCAGATTTATAGACCTTGAATCTATCTAAAACTTCATTTTTGGTCTTAAGGAGATAGGTATAACAATACTTTGAATGATCATCAATAAAAGTGATAAAGTATTTTCTACCTCCTCGGGTTAAAACCCTATTGGAATCACAAACATCACTATGGATAAGTTATAGGAGTTCGGAATCTCTATAGACAGATTTGAATGGTAATCTAGTGTGTTTGGCTTGACACAAATCTTACATTTGTGTTCATCATCTATAGGAGTTTTAGGGATAAGATCTAAGTTCATCATTCTTTTAATGGATCCTAAATTTATATGACCTAATCTTCCATGCCAAACATTTGAGGATTCAACATTTGCAACAAAAGAATGATTTGAAAATTTATTCATTGTGCTCAAAATAAAGAGTCCATCTTTCACAAATCCTTTCCCCACAAACAAATCATTCTTACAGAAAACTACTTTATTGGCCTCCATTACAATCTTGTATCCTGAGGCTACAAGTAGAGATCCAACTAGGTTCCTCCTAACCGCCGTCGCCCGGCTCGGCTCGGTTCGGTTCGACGTACGTAACGGGTGCGGGTACGTGCCCACGTCTGCGGCGCCGAATGCCGATTCGATTTTCTCTTCGGGTTCGGGCCGAGATCCTAAAAGATTTTTTGCTCATTTTATAAAATTCTGACCGTTACAAATTTTTAAATTCCATAACGTTCACTATTCAATTTTCGTCCAGGTTCAATGAACCTTATGCTGAAAAACATTCTGTAACGTTTATTTTAATTGACTAATTAAATCTGTCATTATTCTCCTATGTTGGAAAATCCCTATTTATACCTTGTCCCATTCTTTTATTTTACACACAGAAACTATTTTTCTCGAAACTCTCTAAATTTCTCGTCTTCTTCGTACGGCTGCTGTTGTTCTCTATTATTGCTCTGGGCGGAGCTAAGTCGGGGTCATTCTCTCGACGTCGTGAATAATTTCATGCTCTTCACATAAGTTAGTCATGTCATTTGAGGTATACTCTCCACCACGATTTGATCTAAGGATCTTAATCTTTCTATCTAACTTGTTCTCAGCTTCAGATTTATAGACCTTGAATCTATCTAGAACTTCATCTTTGGTCTTAAGGAGATAGGTATAACAATACTTTGAATGATCATCAATAAAAGTGACAAAGTATTTTCTACATCCTCGGGTTAAAACCCTATTGGAATCACAAACATCACTATGGATAAGTTACAGGAGTTCAGAATCTCTATGGACAGATTTGAAAGGTAATAGTGTGTTTGGCTTGACACAAATCTCACATTTGTGTTCATCATCTATAGGAGTTTTAGGAATAAGATCTAAGTTCATCATTCTTTTAATGGAACCTAAATTTACATGACCTAATCTGTCATGCCAAATATTTGAGGATTCAACATTTGCAACAAAAGCATGATTTGAAATTTTATTCATTGTGCTCAAAATAAAGAGTCCATCTTTCACAAATCCTTTCCCCATAAACAAATCATTCTTAGAGAAAACTACTTTATTGGCCTCCATTATAATTTTGTATCCTGAGGCTACAAGTAGAGATCTACTAACTAGGTTTCTCCTAACCGACAGCACATGAAGTACATCATGGAGAGATAGAATTTTTTTTCGATGTCATCTTCAGGTCTATTCTTCCTCTTCCTACAATCTGTGCCGTTGAGCCATCTCCTAGGGTCACCCCTCCTCCACCAGATTCTTGATAGTTTGAAAAACTAGAGCGATCAAAAGAAACATGAACATTTACTGCAGAATCTAACAACCAATTATCATAATGGTAAGAAATGTTTACTATAGGTTGATAGCTTACAGACCTGAAGGAGCTAGAAGATCCTTTCAGAATTATGTTAGTCTCTGACTTGTTAGAGCCTTCCCCTTTGAAGGAGGTATCCTTGGTGATTAGGCTTGGATTTGTCATGGATTTCTATAGGGTTTACCTTAGCTTTGGAATCAGATCTAGTTATGGACTTAACCTAATCTGTTTTCTGCTCTAAGTTATTTAGAACTTGATAATATGATTCCAAAAAAAAACTGCAAAAATTTATTTACTCAATAAAGATGGTTTAAGCTAAAAATTAGCAATTCAAATGATTTTAGTAATATACCTTTAAAATTTTAGTTTTTCAAGTTTTGATGAGGTTGGATTAGTTGTAGGGGCCGGATCCCAGCAAGCGGAGGTTCACAAGGAACACTTAAGTACCGGTCGCTTAGACAATTTTTTGCCTTGTTGACAGAAGGGCCCTTTCGGCTTGTT
>JANAVB010044855.1:0-34131 GCA_029216955.1 Iris pallida | reverse complement strand
TACTATTGGTTTGTAGTAGAACCATCCTGTATTTACAACTTTGACCGTATCCCGGGGTATTGGGGTACTCTAGTATACGTAGCTGGCATAGTCCCCTCATCTTTTCTAATATTATGGGTTTGGGGCATGACCACCGGGTTTCTCAAAAAGATAGGGGACATAGTTCCAATAGGATCCTAGTTGACGTCATATTCTAAGAGCTAGGGTATACTTAGTTCTATATGCCCCAACTTATAGGAATTTTGTTTGCAATAAAAATGTTATCATTACCCACTTGCAAGATTACTGAAAGGTTCTTTCCCAAGAATAATACAAGACTATTATATACTTTGACCAAAGTCAAGGACTCTCAAAAGAAAGCTAGGTACTACCTTGGTGTTATTGGGTTGATACTCTAGAAGGAAAATTATTACTAATTCAACATTGCTCCTATATAGGTGTAGAAGCATAAATAATTTCATAGACCAAGTCAAAGAAATTGAGTGCTTTACGCAAGTCAAACCGAGTCAGATTCAAACTTTACGCAGAGATCAAACAGAGTAAACTCTACGCGAACTACTTTACGCAGATCCTCCTCAACTTTTATACGGGAGACAGGCTGTCCACATCGCATTTAATGCGCGTGATACTGTTCTGACAGAATGATTTTTCTGACAACAAATTTCACAGAAGCCGAGAAGATTTTTTTACACCAAACCCAACACTTGTCATTTAGTGTGCAGATAGGATACTTTACGCTCAAGAGACTGCTTCTTTTACGCATGAAAGGTATTCGCGTTTTTACGCTCAAGGCTTTCGTATGCGTAGAGTTTATTTGAGCTAATTACGCTCAAGGCTACATTTTAGCCACTTTACGCAGGAAGTCTATTTTGGGTTATTTTACGCCCAGTCTGCAACTTTACGCAGGAAGTCTATTTTTGGTTATTTTTACGCCCAATCTTTTCTGGCTATTTGAGAACGTGTTCTGCATACGTGGCTTTCATGATCCACTTATCGAGGAACGTGTGTACGTGCTCTCCTATTTTTGTTGAAGTTGTGGGACACGTGTCACCATGCGTAGAGATCAAACTCTATATGGGACACGTGTCATCACGCGTAACGGTTGATTTTCAATCGTGGGTGGCAGTTACTTGTGTAGAGACCCAATTTTGTTGCTTTTTACGAACAGAGGTTCTAGTCTATAAATAGACTTATTTTAACAGAAGAAAGACATCAAGAAAGAGACAGAAGAGGATATTATGAGAAAACTCATACTTTCAGAGTGATATTTCCAGAAGCATTTCTTCAACTTTTTTTTCAAGAACATGGTGAAGCAAAGAAGGAAAGCATTCGACTGTGCCATCAGTGCCGTTGTGTCGATACCTTTCTGGTGACTTAGTTATCTGATTGTTCATCTTCCTCAAGCAATTCTCTTCATCATCATCGTATGGTCCAAGGAACAAAGTGATCGCTCTCAGATCAGACTTCCATACTTTCCAAAACACTTGTACTTTTAGTACTTTTTCTCATTTTTTCTTCCAAAAGCCAATTTTAGGTATTTTGTTAAGTAAAAAAAAATGGCGACTCTGCTGGGGACGACTTTCTCCTCTGACGAGAAAGCAATTGCTCAATTGATGATGTGTCGTCGGATCGACAAAGAAGACTCTGGTTGTTCAATTCGACCAGACTGCTTACGAAAAAATGCTCCGAACTCGATGCAGTACTCGCTGCTCCAATGTTCAAAATTGCGGAAGGTGCAAAAGTTTGGATTCCTAAGTCCAAAGCATCCTCTATCTTTCTACTGTCTCTGAAGGCAAGAGAATTCTTCCCACTCATGTTGTGGAGGCTCACGTCTGTGACGTGGCAGTCTCTACTTCAATGTTGCGTCCCGGCGTAAAAACCAGTCTCCCGTCTGTGACGTGGTAGACATCCAAGTCTTACACTCTGTGCATAAAATCAGTCCCCGTCTGTGACGTGGTAGACACTCAAGTCTTGTGCTCTAACGTAAGGGTAATTCTCCCGTCTGTGACGTGGCAGATGTTCCTGTTTTACGCTCTACGTGTAAAGGTAAATCTCTTGTCGGTGACATGGTAGATAAAGTTCACAATGATGGTTTTGCATCTAAAGTGAATTTGTCTACACGCATGCAGCGTAAAAACAAAATTCTATTGTTGGTAAAACTTCAGTTTTTCAACAACAACCTTCTTACACTGCTTTACGCAAAGTACCAAACCTTCAAATTACGCGTAATGCTGATGGAGTTCTTTGTGCACAAAACTCAGGGATTTATGCACACAACTCCAGGCGCGTAAAAATATACAGTTTGGTTCTGCTAATGCAGCCAGTAATCTTTTTTATATGCAAGGGACTAACGTTTCTCTGTCCCAAATATAATAAGAAGACGACTCCTTCCACTCCTTCTGATTTACGCGAGTTACTTGTACAAAAGCGTAAAACAGAAAATCTTCCGTGATACTCCCTAAAGAAACATCATGTGAGTGTCACCAGATTGTAATCAAATGTTGCTGTTCGGCTTCTAAATGGTCAGTTTTTGACCAATTAAGCTACAATGTGCCTCAGCAACAAGTGATGATCAAGAAAATGAGTTGTTATATGCATCAGTCAATATCGCATCTCATATCAATAGAGGACGACGTCCAAGACGCAATTCATCCCGAACTCCTAGCCAACAACAGTTCAACCGACTTCTTGACACTTTTGAAGGGGTATATCAGCATACTCGGTCAAGAAGTCAAAGACCGTTGCAATCTTCAGATTCAGAAGCTGGGGGTACCCAGTCTTTAGAGTAGGAAACTGATAGCATTGATTCATACCTCTACACCAATCCCTCTGTATGTTCAAGGAAGGTTGAATCTTATGTTATAGGAGAAGAACCAGAGACGTCTACTTCTAATACATAGCAACGTCTCTCAGCAGTGGAACAATCACTGAAGGACATGCTTGCTATGATGCAAAATATGCATCAAATAATAATGACTCAGCAAACTGTTTAGCCGGCAGTGGTAACGCCGGTGCAGGTAGCAGCACAAACTCAAGATAGTCAAGGGGTTGACATACCTTTGAATAATCTTAGTCAAGAGCCTGCTATCAATCAAAACTTTGCATCTCTTGATCCTCTCATTCAAGAAGATGTACCACCTCCGGTGGGGGTTACGGTACATCCAGCCACTATCCAATCAAATGTGCTTCCCAAACTAGTAAAGCTATTCAAGCAGTACGTGAGCTAAAAGCACAGTTTAAGGTTCTTAAGCACAAAGATCAACTCCAGAGGTTAGGGATCAAACAACCTTATCCTCCTCACTGGAATGATGTACCCTTTCCTCCAAAATTCAAGCCACAGTCTATGGTGTTATTTGATGGAAGGCTTCTCTAAGTCAGTATATCAATTATTTTGATATTATGACTGTGCATCTGCAAAAGAATGATGCTCTTCTCACCCGAGTCTTTATAGGGTGTTTGACGGGTTCAGCATACGACTGGTATCGTAGTATACACGACAATTACATATCGTCTTTGACGAGTTTAAAGCAATGTTTCTCTTCCGTTTCTATGAAGGAGGAATGGACATGATTATGTCCTCCTTAATAGAAATTAAACAAAAAAAGGAGGATACTCGGACGTTTATTAAACGTTTCCGATAGGCTACTTTGAAGATGCCTCCTGGTATGCCAGATTCAGTATTAATTGATACATGCAAAATGAATCTGCGACCAACCATTGCAGTCTTTACAGGCTCTCAATTCATAGATTGGGCCTCGTTCATTATAGCAGCAGTTTCAGCCGAGACCAATGGTAGATTGGCTCATGAACATGGGATGATCTTTGCCTTAGAAGATAAAGGAAAGAAAGCCTCTTCAGGTAACAATTCTGGCAATCACAATAGAAAAGGAAAGGAAACCCTAGTGGTAAATCTTTCAAAACCCAAAACGATGCCAAATAATTCGGAGTCTTCCAAACCAAAAGAAGAGTACTCTTTTGATGACAGTGATATACCAGGGATATTCCAATGTCTCGTCAAGAGTGGTAAACTTCAGATTCCAGAGCGAAAACAACCTAATGAAGTGAATCTACTGACAATTCCAAGTATTATCTGTCATAGATACATAAATCATCCTACCAAGGCTTGTTATGTTTTAAAAAAGAAAATCTAAGAGTTGATAAATGCTAATGCCATCGCTTTAACTAATGATGATATACAGTCACAACTAATATGATTTCTCTTCAATTTGGAGGTTTTCCTCCACAGCAAGTTCCAGATGGGATTGCTCCAATTCCAAAGGCGATAATGAAGATTATGAATCTTCCGCCTGCTAGAGAGCAAAGTGAAGGATTATTACCTCTCACATTAAAAAATGGTAAAATCATGTGGGTACACCCTGACTTAGTACCTGAAATGGAAGATGAAAGTAAAACTTCAAAATCCAAGAAAGGTCAAAAATTCAAAACCTGCAATATATTTCTCATGTTGTTACTCCCGATCATGATGATTTGGATCATCTTTGGGACGACATTCCTTTGGAGGATAGACTAAGCGTTCTGAATATATGCCCTCCAAGTTTGGCTTCCTACCAAACTTAAACTTACTCATCGGTGGTTAGCAATGAATAGTGTTCCTTTATACAGGGCACAACAAGTCTTTGCTGCTTATGAAAAGCTCCTGTAGGGATTTTTTCCTGTTTCGAATACCCCTACTCCTGTGGCTACAGAGATCTCTGTTCCTTCTTCCTCTGTTGAACCATCTATTAAAGTCTGCTACCCACTCATATGTACAGTCATCAATCAGTCCATCTCATAAAAAAGATGGGCTATGACTTTCAAAAGGCGGAAGGCTTGAACTATGATAAAGGAATGTGACTTTCTTTACAAATTCAAGGTCAAAAATCCACTATTGGATTGGGATTTGAGGTCCCTCATAAAAATCCTCACAAGAAGAAGACTAAGGAAAGAAGATTAAAACCTGTAATATGGTACTTCATTCTCCTGAGTCTGAAGAAGAAACCTTTGCTGGTACGAGATCTGTAAAGAATACCATAAAGATTATGAAGGAACTTCCAAAGAAGTGGAGGACGTTGCTGAAACACTACCAGCTCAACCATCTCCTATTCTACTGAGGCAAGACCTTCTAAACTATCTGTCGTTGAGAAAGAGAAACGAAAAGCAGTACGCTTTGACGTCCCGCTGAAGTCTGCTTCAATCAAGGGGTGGTGATGAAACCCTACAAGTTTGATATTCTTACCAATTAGCTAATACTCCGGCTAGACTCTATCTTTGAGTTGCTTCGTCTTTCTAAAGAAAGTAAGAAACTTTGCACGAATCTTTGCTACAAGCAGATTCATGCTTAGCTCAATCAAAGTCCTACAATATACCGGTCTCGTGTCCCCAATGTCATAGTGTGATGGAATCAATTCCTAACATTACTTCACACAAGAATATGCTGTTGAAGCATAATAGACACGACAGGCCTCTGTGTATTATACAGGGTATATTGACTCTACTGAAATTGAGGATTTACATTGATCCTGGGTCTTCTATTAGCATTATTCTTAGAGTATGCTATGACCCTTGAGGATTCCTACTAGTGATTTGACTTACACTAGTACACAATAGTTGGTTTCAACTCTAGAAAGAGTAAACCATTAGGAAGATTCGTCTGAAGCTTCAAATAGGTGATCTTTGAACTATGGCGACCTTTTATGTTATCAACTCAGATGTATCTTACAACATCCTTCTTGGAAGACCGTGGATACATGAGCATAACATTGTGCCTTCAACTCTCCACCAATGCTTCAAATATGTGGATTCTCAAGGGATTGTGAAGTGAATTCGCAGATATCAATCCTTTTAAGGGTGTTGAAGCCTATTTCTCTGATTCAATACTCTACAAACAGGAGCATGTGAAAGAAATATCTGATATGGCTGAAAATCGGTCGCCTGCAGAAGATCAATCTGTCTTAGAAGATCCTCCAGAAGATCAACCTTTGAAGATTAAAGTCAAAGGTCGAATCCAACCCCAACCTGTCAATGACGAACCTTTGATGATTAAGGTTAAAGGAAGAACTCGAGCTTCGTCTGAGGAATCTGTGAGAATTCCAGTCAAGCCAAGTTCAACCTCTCATGATCAAGGTCAAGGGACGTACTTCTCGTATAAGTGATCCAGAACCACTGATTATTAACCTTGGCAAGTCTACGTTGAAGATGGATGACGGTCCGTTAATGATCAATCCAAAGAGTAGTAGTCAGCTTGTAAATATGTAAATATTGATCATTCTGTACTTTCTTATTAATGAAGATTTCCTTTTGGAGTATATGGTGTCAAATTTATTGAAAGAATGACTTTATCTGCTGATAATCAAAGTCATCAACATAAAAATGAACATAAATACAGAAAACCTTATATTAATCATAAAAAAATTATTTTCCTCCTCATGTCGATGTTGGACCCTATGCTCAAAGGTTCCTAACATCTTCTCCTTATCTTCTACCTGTTCTCATCACAAGCTTGTGTAACTTATAGGTTACGAAGAATCTTATTTTGTGATCCGTCTAATAAGAAAACAAGCGCCAAATTGTGTTTGGCTTGGCTAGAAATATCCATGTTACTCAGACATGATCTCATAGAGAAAGATAAAAAAATTAGAATTGACAAATATAGTCAACAATCTCTTAAGATTATCCCGAATATGGGATATGATTTGAAAACTATGCTCGGTCTCAATCAAGGCAAAGGTAGACGGTTACCGTCATGTGGTGATCCGTTTTACCAAAAAACTCGTCATAGGTTGGGATACGATCCATCCCATGTTTAATGAAGATATAGAAGAATTTTCTTCCAGTTCTTTACAATCCTCATATTCTGGAGGAAACCAGAATATTGAATCTGAGTGCGTCTTTTCAGTCAATGGTTCAAACTGATGGTGAATCTGAGCCATTTGAAAATAACCCTCGGGCACAACAAATGAACACTCAATGAGAGCTTCGTTTTGAACACGCAGCCACCTATAAAGATAAAATTGTCCAGATTGACGTTGGAGACGGAACTACGTCCAAGCCGATATTCATCAGTAAAAACCTTTCTGAATGAAAAGAAAAGTTGATAAAGCTGATTAAAGAATATATTGATATCTTTACATGGAGTTATAAGGATATGCAGGGTCTAGATCCTAAAGTAGCTACTCATAAACAATATTTTCCTAATGCCAAACCTGTAAAACAACAACAGCATTTTTGACCAGATATGATGGATGTAATTGAAGCAGAAGTCAAAAAGCTGATCACATGTAGCTTTGTTCGTGAAGAACAACACCCAGACTGGGTTGCCAACATTGTTCATGTTATAAAAAAATGGAAAAGTCCAAGTTTCTATAGATTTTGACATCTTAATGCAGCTTGCCAAAAAACGAATTTCACTTCCGATTACCAATGTCATGATAGACAATACATGTGGTTTTGAACGCATGTCTTTCATGGACAAATTTTAGGATACAATCAAATTAAGATGCATCCAGGAGATGAAAAACATACCGCTTTCCGTACACCCTTGGAGTTTACTGCTTACGGTTATGGCGTTTGGTCTAAAAAATGCCGGTGCTATGTATCAAAGGGCCATGAGCAATATCTTTCAAGAACATCTACGATAATAGTTGAATGTTATGTGGATGATATTGCTATCAAAAGTCGAGTAAAAGATGATCACATTCAAGACTTGAAGACAGTATTGATTGATGCATCAACATCAACTGATGATAAACCTACTAAGTCTTTCTTAGGGGTTTCTAGTGACAAGTTTTTGGGATTTTTTTACTTCTCAAGGTATCCATGTTGATCCTGATAAAGTCAAAGCAATTCTTGAAATGCGTCCTACACGCAATCTAAAAGAACTCCGCAACTTCCAAGGTTGCATTGCTTATATCAGGAGGTCTATATCCAATCTTTTGGGAGAGGTCAACCTTTCTCACATCTATTAAAGAAAGATGTATCATTTGTTTGGGATAAAGCATGTCAAAAAGCCTTCAATGACATCAAGCAATACCTTACAAATCCACATGTTCTGATACCTCCAGTAGTAGAAACCATTTTTGCTGTATGTTGAGCCTTGGATCATTCTCTGTGCTCTTCTTGCACAGAAAAGTGATAAAGGTCATGAACAGACAATTTATTATCTTAGCCAAATGATGGTTGGAGCTGAACACAGGTATACTCCTGTGGAAAAAGAATGTCTGGCATTGGTTTTTGTTGTTCAAAAGACACGACATTATGTGTCAGGACAGACTATTCATGTCATCTCCAAATAAATTCTATTCCGGTATTGATGAGAAAGCCGAGCATTCTTAACTCTAGGTTAGCCACCTGGGCAATGTTGATTACTCCTTATGATATGGTCTATGTACCTCAAAAAGCAGTGAAGGGTCAAGCATTAGCTGATTTCTTAGTAGCTCACCCTATACCTGAAATCTCTAAGTTTATGAGGACATTCCAGATGAAATCGTGGATTGCAACATGACTTTGAGGGATGTCATTTGGCAACTATACTTTGATGGAGCATCACGGGTTGGACCTAAAGGCAATATTGTCTCCAGAGTAGGTATCGTCTTGGTCTCTCCTGATAAAATGGTCATATACCATGCTTATTCTCTTAGTGAACCATGTTCCAATAATGTGGCAGAATAATGCTCTGCTAATTGGTCTTCAAGTAGCAAAACAATTAGACATGCATTGAGTTCCTGGAAGCTTATGGAGATTCTCAACTGATTGTTAATCAGGTCAGAGGGACATATGAAGTCAGAAATCCTGACCTCATTCCCTATCATCAAGTGGTAATCGAATTGGTCCTTTCATTCAAAGGATTTTTCATTGAATTCGTACCATTCTCAAAATTTGGAAGCTGATGCTCTTGCTAGTTTAGCTGCAGACTTAGCTTCCAATTAGAAGACAAAACACCATTACTTTGTTGGATAGAGATCTATTCTGTGTCAAAATAATTGCATATCGAACAGAGTTATACTACAGAATCAAGTTCTCAGCAAAGGGATTGGAGAAGTCCATTTATTGATTATGCGGTTCATAGGATTTTACCTGAAGATCCAAAAAAGGTGCATCAATCAAAAAGACGATCATTTCGATTCTACTACGATTCTTCTTTACATATGTTATATTATCGTTCTTATGACGGGCTTTTGTTGCGTTGCCTCTCTAAAAGTGAAGCCAAACAAATACTACGTGAAGCTCATGATGGTGTCTGCGGTGCTCATCAACCGGGTCCGAAACTACAAGACCGTATTCGAAGAATGGGTTATTATTGGCCGTCTATGATAGCAGATGCTGTGGATTATGCCATACGGTGTAAAGCATGCCAGATTTATGCTGACTTTATTCACTAACCTTCTGAATTTTTACATCCTACAACAGCTTCTTGGCCTTTCGAAGCTTGGGACATGGATATCATTGGTCCATTAACCCTCCTTCTATCAAGGGACATCGGTTTATCCTGGCCATAACAGATTATTTCTCTAAATGGCCGAAAGCAGTTTTCCTTATTGAAGTGAAAACATCTAATGTGGTTAGCTTCATCAAACACCAGGTCATTTATCGTTTTGGATTCTCCGAAGGATATCCATGATAACGGACCACAATTTGCCAGTCAGGCATTTTAGATTTTTTTGATGAGAATCGGATCCAGAACATAGCTTCTATCTAGCTTCTATATCGGCACCAGCGGCTAATGGTTTGGCCGAAGCTTTCAACAAGACAATTATTAAACTTCTCAAAAAGTTTCTCTCTTCTTATAAACGTGATTGGAATGAAAACTTAGGGAATGTTTATGGGCTTACCGAACTACAGTCCAAACTCCTACTGGTTTTAAACATTCTCACTGGTTTACGGATGTGAGGTTATTCTTCCACTGGAAATCCAGATTCCATCTCTTAGAATAGCCATTGCTAATGAGCTAACCTCAGAGAATAATGATCACTTACGACTCCAAGAACTTGAAGGATTGGACGAGAAGCGTCTTCAAGCACAACAACACATCGAGTTATCAAGACCGCATATCTCGAGCTTTCAATCGTAAAGTTAAAGAGAGGGTATTCAAAGTCGGTGAGCTAGTTCTAGCTGTCCAAAGACCGATGGTGGTGACTCATAAGAGCAAAAGAAAATTCCAAGCAAAATGGGAAGGTCCTTATGTAGTCGAGACAGTAGTCTCCAATGGTGCCTATAGGTTGTCTAAACCTAATAGAGATTTGCTCATGATGCCAATAAATGAAAAATTCTTGAAGAAATATTATGTCTGAATTTCTTCTTTATTCCCCAGCTACCAAGGTTTGGTTAAGCTGATTATTTATTCTCCTAAAAGAAAATTTTGATCTTCTATCTTACCAGCTGATTTTAGAAAGAAAACAGATTTATTATTTATCATGTCCTCATGACCTCTGAATATATATTAAGTTTACTTCTTTTCTTATCTATCATGTCCATATGGCCTCTGAATAGATATTAATCTATTTTCTTTGAGTAATTACAATATGTCATGTTCATATTATCTCTGATAGTATTGTACACTCTAAAAGAAAATAAGACTCATTATCTATGATGTCCACATTACCTCTGGATAGATATAATTTATTGAGTTTAGAAGACTTGTCATGTCCCATATTACCTCTGATAAGCATTTTTTATTTCATACCTATTGTTAAAATTCAAAATAAATGATAGGGTGACAAAACAATGATTTCATTCATTTCTTGTAATATTACAGAAAGGAAAAGACAGAAGAATACAAAATTCTTTATTGATGATATACAAAATTCTTTATTTCCTAAGGTAGAGCAGATACATCTTCGAGCAGTTTTTGCAGCTCTGCTAGACGCTTCTCACGAGAATTCAATACAGTAGCAGTAGCCATGGTACGACGAGCTTCTGGAGTACAGAGATGGGAGAGTTCGGCGAAAGTAGCTACCATTTTATCCTTGGCATCATCAAGGGTTTTAATGACAGCTTTAGCACCAAAAACCTTCTCTTCCAATATTGTGCTCTGCGTCAGATGTTGGTTTCGAGCTACAATCATCTACTCTCTTTCTGCCTTTAAGCGAACCAACTCCGCCTCAAGTTCACGAATTATAACATCTTGCTGATGAATTCTCATGTTTGAAGTCTCATAGGCTTCTTTATGCATCTCCAGCAGGGGTTTAGTTTCATTCAATAAAGCTTTCTCCCTGGCAACTTTGTTGCTGTAGTCCTGGAGAGATTCATTGAAAATAGTCTCCCGAGTGATGTATTCGACTGATAAAGCATCATACTCGGTCTGGATGAGACTTTCAAGAGTATCACTTGACAGCCTTAGATAATCTTTAAAAGGCTGTTTAAGTCCTTCCACTATCTTTTCCTAAGCTGCGGCTCTCTCAGCGTCATTAAATATAGCAACATTCCTGATCGTGAGAGCAATTGCAGCCTTTAAGCTTTCATAATTAAGGCCCATCTTCAAGACCATCTTGATTAAAGCTGCCAAGGTTTTGTATAAAGTTTCAGTATGAATCTCAACTAAGAGATTTATTTCTGCATTAGAGCTCGGCGTGGCAGCAAGGTCTACCAAATCCCTCTTCTGAAGACTGGGAGCAGATGTTGTTGTTTCCTTGGTAGCAGGCTGAGATGAAGTCAAAGTTGTCGTTGCTACCAAGGCTAATTTATTCCCAGAAGTTCCAGAGACAATGTCTTCAGTATGTGTATGAATTATTCCTTAAGCCGTTTCTGGAGCTGAAACTACTTGAGTTTCGGTGGCGGTGATTATTGCGGGAGGAATGGTGATTGTTGTAAATAAATCAGGTTCGGACATTGTCGTCTCAAGAACTTGTACCGGATCAATAGCAACAACTGAGGATGTTATTACTACGTCTTCGACTTCAGTTGATGGGTTGATAATATCTTCATCACCTTCGTGGGCTGCAGGCTCTTCAAATTCTGGAAGGATTTCAGTTGCAGTTGGTTCTTCTACAACTATTTCTTCATCTGCAGCTGGATCTTCTGCAGCTAATTCTTCTTCTCTGTCTTCAGCAAGAGAAGGAAATTCTTGTTGAGCCTCTACTGCAGGCTCTTGTTGTACCTCCATAAATAGAGAACATTCTTCTTGAACAGTATCTTCTTGTGAAGAAGAACTCTCTCTTTCAGATTATGTTTCTTCTTCATGGATAATCTCTTGAAAAGGAGGAGGGGCAACAGGCTTTACTGCAGCAATGACACCTACAAAGATTAAGCAAAATAAGTTAATATACAAAATTATAATACATAATTTTGCATAGATTTTGTAATTTATATTTACCTGGACTAGGTACAGGACGTGCCAAGAGTGAATCATAATCCTGATCCCAGTCATCATGGTCTAGATCAAGAGCCGGTTCATCCGAGGGGATGGGCTCCGGATCATTAATACAAGTCGTGGCGGTGTCCTCAATAGCTTGCACCTTCTATGGAGAAGTCAGATGTACAGAGGTGCTGAGACGTCCAGGAGATAGGAGCCCCATAATTTTTGTTGTTGCTGCTGATTACGATGCTG
Source organism: Iris pallida (assembly GCA_029216955.1). NCBI lineage: Eukaryota > Viridiplantae > Streptophyta > Magnoliopsida > Asparagales > Iridaceae > Iris > Iris pallida. The sequence continues at coordinate 21,590 of JANAVB010044855.1, read as the reverse complement.
AAGACCCTTCTCCAGGATGAGCTGAAGAAGATGCAATGTTCTGAGGCTCCTCAACTGGAATCTCTCAGTCCGGAGTAGTAGCCCTCTGCCTGGAAGGCCCTTTAACAGTGACCTTTTTTTCTTCTCTTTAGGAGCAACCGCTGTGTCGGATTTATGCTTCTTAGAGGTAGAGATTTTGATGGGTCCTGTTGGTCCATCTCCAACTCCCATAGGGATCGTCGCCAGATATTCATCTGGAGCAACAACATCATCAAGTACGTCTGAAGGTACCATGACTGGTTCTTCGATATTTCCTTCCTTGACCCCTCGAAGACTCTTCTTCATGTTGTATTCAGTTGCGAAGGAGCGGATGGATGCATAGAAGCGAGCATACGAATGCAGCATTCGTAGCTCAGTGGTACTAGTAGCAGTTGGCATACAAAATTTAGTACCGGTACATCCAGCGCTAAAGTACCTCTATGCCCTTGCACCATCAACTAACTTCCCATAATGGTTGAAGGAGGTAAAGGGATTACCAACGTGAAGTTGGTCATACCCGAATTAACGAGCGAACCGACTGGGTAGGTAATGTTCGAAGGCGCAGTCATCATCAGTTCTATACATCAGATATGATGGTCTGATGCATATTAGCCAATTAAAGGCAGGCCCAGGGAGCCCCGTTCTCTCTTCACCTATATCTTCAAATTGCACACCAAAGCAATCAGCTGGAACTGGCGGTCGTGTGCAGAAGAAGTTCCACCCATGAGAGTAGTTTAATGCTGCTCGGGTATCTGTCACTGAAGTTACAACCCACGAGGTTTTATAGAATTTCTGGAGGAACACCTCCGCTTGATCTTCAGGGTCTGGTGGCAATAAGCTGTAGTTGTGATGCAGCAACCAGCCCATTAGATAGGTGTAGGGTATATCCACTCGGGAAAAGTCTTTATGGTAAGGAGCATTATTAATTAACTCCTCACCAAATGTTCGCAGACCGGTATTTATCCTACATACCATTGCTGGTAATAGGCTGAGTATGTCTTTAAATACCAAACGTACTGCTGGCCATAGCACATTCCGGTGAATTCTATCAAGTGTACCAGTTCTTGGTATGACCCATCTTCGCAGCAATAGGGAAAGAAAGCCCGCCAGCAAGGCTTCCTTTGAGATCTTCCGACTGCCATGCTTCAGATAGCTCAAAGTTTCAGTCCCCGCAGGGATGTCTCCAGTCTTGGTGGTCAGATACTGGTCCAAAGACTTATGTGTGATCATCCAACCATGGATCAAATCTGAAGGAATTATTGAACAAGGGTTGATGGTTTGAGCCATGTTATGTTGAAATCTCCCCTTGTCGTTCTTGGATATCCTATTCTTGTGGTAGAATAAATAGGTTGTCCATTTATTGGTATATGCCAAATGCGACCCACTTTCATACATAGTGGTGCAAGTCAGGTAATGGCACATTAATTTTTGGTAGACCTCAACTAACTGAGGATTTTCTCCCTGATCTCTGCTAGTTCCCGGTTGGAGGGAACGTACTCTTCATATGGAGCTCCCCAGTGGCAGCTTAGAGATGAATTGCTTCTCATGTAGTGCAAAACCTACTTCTCTTATTGGGTTTGCAAATGTCCCTGTTGAGCTGATGTACAACTTGTCGAGACCCGCACCCTAGAGTTAGGGCACGAGAAATGGGTACGTCCAGCCTACGCTGCAGTGTCGACGGTAGAACGCTGTCCTAGGTCTCATGCATCTAACCGTATAAGACTAAACAGTTTATACTCCCCGAATGGGGGTGACATAGCAGGTACAGACTCAATCACATCTAAGGTAGAGCATGATAAGGATAGATAAAACATGAAATCCAAAAGAGGTACAACAGAGAGAAATCTAAGTGTCTAAGATACACAAATCCAGAAATACATCTCAAATCTCCAAACTCAGATACAGTAATCCATAAAGTAAATACAACTCCAGATAATTGAAATAACTATCTAAACAACCTCTAATATGTCTCCTCTAGGCTAGCAGGCAACCTCCAAGCTATCTGTAAAATTTATCAACAGGTCCAGTCAGGACGGGAACGAGCACATATCTCTAAAACAGTTCATAGCAGGTTAGGAGTATAAATCATGCAATAGAGTAAAATACAGGAAGTGCTGAATAGGAAGTATGAGTAAACAGGAGATATTTTATAACTGAAAGTAAATACATAATAGTAGAGACTGTAAGTGGCTACGTGATTTAGAGCACAATGGTTATGTAAACGGCTTCGGGGCACATGAATATAAATAAGGAGGCACATGAATACTGCTACTGGAGATAGTGATCACATAACCAATTCTACTCACCCCGTCCCAATCAATACACAAGGATCCGTTCAAGTTATGTCATAAGCACATAAATACAGCTAAGATACGTGAACTCATGTAATGAGTAGTACATGAGGCACATGATAAGCACATGAAAGCACATGAAGCACATGAGAACATGTAAAAACATGAACTAGTACGAGTACAAGGAGTACATAATGCACATTATAAAGTACATGAACATGAAATACCCGATGCACCCGTAGAGGGATAACATCTCAGGAAAGGATCCATATAGTACTAATCCATGAAGATACGTGTCAGCATCAAGTAGAGTAACCTAGAGCAAGAATTTAATCCAGACAAGTATGAAAAGATCAGAGAATGTACTCGCCTGATATCTGAATGTCCAAGGTAAAGATACTGTCCGAGGAGAGGTGTCTGGCTCCTAATTAGAATAGCACAAGTCACAACATGTCCAGAAGCGTAATATAAAGCACTACAATGCATTCTACATGAATCTAGGTCAAACTAGGCCAAAGTCAACCCTTGGTCAACTCTGGTCAACTGCACTAGTCAAACTAGGTCAAACTAGGTCATGTCCTAACCCAGCAAGTCTTACTAGGCCTAACCAAGACTATCCTAGCAAGCACACATCAATACAAGGCTATACAAGCCAACATACACCCAACTCTATATAGCATGCAATTATTCAATACTCAAATAGGTAAGAATTCACATTGGATATACACTAGGTAATCTATTACTTAAGCTATATATGTCTACACATATATACACATGCATATATTGGTATTAAACATTTGGTCTATAATCATGGCATTTCAAATAGTTATATAAACTTATATATTACAACACAATATGCTAACATATATATAATATACATACATAGCTAAGTTAACTATATTCATAAATACTTATTTAAGAGGCTATGTGTGTGTATGTGAACATGGTAAAGGGGCAAGTGAGGGTTAAATGGGCATACATAGTGTATACATATCAAAGAGTGTCAAAATGTAAGTGAACAAAGTGTCAAGTGTGATAGTGTCAACATAGTGTAAGGGGGTACATGAGGTAATATAGGATTTGTGTTAACATAGAACATTACATCTCATTGACTTGTATATTGCATACATTACATCTATTATTATATTTCATTCATGCTTGCATTCATTCATCATTCATTTATTCTCTTGCACTACTATATGCACCATACATTACATACTATGGAACCTACATATTCATTACAAGCCATACTTATACATACTTACATTAGATAGGATACTTACACCTCATACATCATTTATTTAACCATTTACTCATGCTTGCACTCTATTTAATTACATAATGTATATACATTAACATGGGTGAAAATCAAATAGAACATTATATTACACACAAGGGTGCACAAAATGCATATGCCGAATAGTAACTCCTACTAATAATAAATACTGTACCATCTCAGCATGAATTAAAATCTAGGATTAAAGTATGTTATAGATCTATGTGTTAGCTTTCCGAAACTTCAAACGGATCGCGTTTTCGTTTTCGGAAACTCCTGGAATCGTGAAAACACCGAGAACGCGTTTGTCTTTCGTACAGCTGACACTCAAATAATTCTCCAGAAAGTTACAGAAAGAATTAGGCCTATTAATACATGTTTTTGGAAAGCTAACTTCAATACGCTTCTTTTAAAAAAAAGGGAGATTAAACTGAGCTTTGAGCTAGAAGTTATGACATTTCTAAGTTAGGGCTGAAATTAAAAACGTGGATAAAAATCATGACGGATTTAGATAGTTTGAGCCAAAAGAATACACATTATATATCCTAATTATCCACAACAATAATGACAATAATAATATGAGGAACCACACTCACAAACTTGATTATATAATCATCATGAACCATTTATTACATATATATAAATATAGATACACTCTCATTACAATATATATATATATATATATATATATATATATATATATATATATATATATATATATATATATATATATATATATATATATATATATATATATATATATATATATATATATATAAAATATATATATATTTAAAAATATATATATATATATATATATTTTTAAATATATATATATATATATATATATATATATATATATTATATATATATATATATATATATATATATATATATATATACATACATACACAAATCTATATATGTAACATGAACACATCTATAAGAGATACATGAATGAAATCTAAAGTACTCAAGAACACATCTCTACATATTCAAATCTGAGATTTAATATGAATTAATTCATTTAATCAATATTTTAAATATAAAGTGTGTCCAAGTTTGGGGGTTTTTCCCATGAACACAAGACACAACAATAATACAATAGAAATCCCTAAAGGACACATAATGGACACAAGAGGACACAAAATAGGGACACAACAATGGGGGTCATTCCTATGGTTAAAACTTTCCTAAATGCAAAATGGAGAAATAAAAGTGAAGGAAATATTACCTAAAGGAGAAAAAATCCAAGGAGAAAGGCTTCTTCCTTGGGAGAGCTTGAGAGCACTTGGGAAGAAGACTTCTCAAAGAAAGGAAATGAGATGGGAGTCCTATTAGGGCCGGCCACAATGGTTATCCCCCCCACCCTCATTGAATATTACAAGTTTGCCCCTCCCTTAGTTACAAGTGTTTAAAACAATTTTGGTTAGGGTTTGGGGGTAAAAGGGTCAAATAAAAACTCTAAATGGTTAACCTAATAATTAGGATTATGACTAATCTTTCTAACATGACTAATTAAAATGTGGGCCATGGCTAACTAATGCATGGGTCCAACTAGAGTCTAAGTTACCCCGGGTCCCCATTACAAGTCGGATTGAGATAAAATTCGAACCCGACTCAAATAATCCCAAAACAATATCATAAATAATAAAATAATATCAAAATAATTCAAAGAGGTCAAATGCAAAATATCTTTAGGCCAGAAATGACATTAAAATATTATAATCACATGGTTAGGCTCTAGGTCAAACAGTCTCTAGGATTTCACTAGCAAAACGTCAAAATCACAAGTCATTGATTTAAATAATTTTAAAATAATTTAAAATCACCAAAATCATATCATGAATTAAATATCATTATTAAAATAATTATAAACACGAAATTTTAAAATTATCCTCATTTGAAAAACTGGGTGCTACAACTCTACCCACCTTAGAAAAATTTCGTCCTCGAAATTTAAGATCGATAGTACTCCTTCTAGAGCCTCTAACCTACCCAATATCTAAGGTAACACTTCCTAACACTGGAATAATAAACGAACATCTAAATAGTGTCAATCTAGGAATACCTCCAACACTGCTCTGCTGTACGGCGGTTGTGGAACTTCAATAAAATATGGACTGGAACCTATATCCAAGGGACTGGACCTATTTAAAGTGGTCTTAACTAAGGATGAAAATGATCTGATCATAGGCTATAGGTATGCTCAAACTATTATCTTCCTATTAACCATCTATTAATACATTCTATTACCATAGGAACGATGCATTACTAAGACATATAGGCCCCTATCTCTCATAACACATTTATACTCACCAAAAGACTAGTACAACCTATCAAGGATGATACTATAATCTCTCATAAATCTCATAAGCTACATATTTATAGACACACATCCCCACATCAAGGACTAACCTATATATATCTACAACTGATACTAATGGGGTGACGTCCCTATTTTCAACAATCAAGGTCTAAAAAAATTTATCTAAATCATGCAATTTGAAGGAATAGTATACAGGGTCAGGGCATACCGTAGCAGTTGGAAGTCTCACCTAGGTACACTAATCATTCTAGGTCAAAACAGTACTATGGTATCAACACACAAACAATCTAGGGTGTCCTAATTGGGAAGGTAAGGGAACAATAATCATCAAGGTTGTAGGGCTGTCTACCATCCTATATAAAAATTGGTCATTAACAAGCAACTAAGAAATTATTAAAAGGTTACTATTCCATAAAGTGGCAAAAATTGAAAATTTAGGCACAACAAATCACAAATAGATTTTTGTCTTGACACGATCTAAGTTGATCAATTTCGGGATAAAACGAGATTTGGGCAAGAAGGAAAATCAATGAAAACAAAGTATGAGTACGAGCATCCAATGATGGAGGTTCAGGTCATGATTAAATTTAATTCGACTGAGTACGAATACGAGGTTCATAGGCGATGAAAAGATTTCAAGGAGAATTGTCAAGGCTGTCGCGAATGCGACTCTAGGGTCAAGTTTAACTATCTCCATTCTCGTAGATTGATACATGAAAAAGCGAACCAAAGTACAATAGGTTGATCAGACCATCATGTACCGGTTCTGATTAGACAATATGTTAGTGGGTGGCCACCGAATAAAATATGTTATGACCAAGCTCGAAAATAGATAAGCTTATAAAACTAAGGCTAATTTAGCAGCACAAGATATAAGGGGTAATGATGAAAGGAATTACATAGTCCAAGTTTCTTAACCAACGGGTCAAGTAATCAGATAAGGTACAAGGTTAAGCATCTAAGGAAACAAGCAGAACACCATCACATGTCGGGTCGAAAGAATTGAGTTAAGGCTGGATTTCTAATTGAAATAAGAAGAAATTTAGTACAATGGTAGAGGTTATACTTTAGCCAGTTGACCAGAAAATCATATCAAGAAAATAGAGTACAAGAAGACGGGTTTTAGTGGGACATGATATACCTACACGAAGGTGAGCTCGTCTAGGTCTTGCATATTAGATTTGTTGGAGGGTAACAGCTAGTATTACATTCCGAATATCAAAGTCACGATAAGGAACGTCAAGGATCTCAATTAGAAAGTGGGAGTTCAAGAGGTGGTAATTAATGCACAAAAATAATGAAGATCGAGTTAGTCATCTGCTTCTGATACTCTTAAGTTCATCTGGTCATAACTTGCCAATCATATCTTTACCTCACCAGTCTCCATATAAAATTTAACCTTTACTTAAACCCTTACCATGACTACCGTAGGCAATTTTCAATTTCCAAACATCACTCTTGAAGCACAGCCCTCACATTTAGGAATCAACATTAACCATTTATTTAAATTTCCAAGTTCTTTCACCTTGTCTTAAATTTGACCCAAAACCTCTAAATTCCGTTTACGAATTCCTTGAACTTGTTCAAATTGTTCTCCTCGTATTATTTAATTTAAATTTCTAGGCCTTACAAAACTTATCTTCCATCATAAAATCAACTTTCGTATTTTCTTCGACATACACCCTTGAATATTATTCTCCTAAAAATATTTCACAACAATCTCTAAACTTCCATAACTTTGTGTTCTCTATCCCTAGTCATTTCCTCGCAACATCTTGTTTAATATCCTTATTAAACACAATTAACTTCTCTTTTCCATTACTAACCTTCTACATAGCCTTAGAGTAAAAGTTTTTCTCAGAATCAATAACCAAGATTTTCTAAGTTCTCAAAACTAGGTTGACCTCTGATATCCTCATTAGTTTTGATTACACCTATAAACTATCTCATAACCCCAAAATTTCTCTAAATGTAATTATTTCCAGATTGGCAGTATACGTCTCTTTATTCTATTCGAGACCTTTACCACATTTTTCTCAAGTTTCCATATGGAACACTCCACATTTGATTTCCTTTAGATCATCATAAAATAACCAGTTACGTCTTCTCTGAGCTACATAATTTACGTCACTTCCTTAGCCTTCCCCATGCAAAAGATACGAAGATTCAAGGATTTCGAAGTACATCTGGTAGGGACGACAAGATATGGGTAATTAATGTAATGAGACAGAGTTTAAGATAAGAGGTAAATAAGAATGCAAGGGAATAATAGCGAGAAAGAATAATGAAGATATGTTCCTTCTCATCGGTTCAAACGAGGAACCCATCAAGCTTAAATTCAATAGCAAGGAATGAGGGTGAATCCAAACAAGAGGAAAAGGAATTCCAATTGAAGTTCAAAATGAGTTTCTCAGGGGTCGTCCCAGAAATCTCTCAAATAATCCTAAGTGTGATTGAGTACCTTGGATTTGAAAATATTAATCTAAATACAAAATTAAATCAACAACTACAAAATTTTATCAAAATCATCAACTAATACCAGGATTCAAAGTTCTACAATGAATCCACAAAATCAAATTCAAATCAAGGAAAAAGGTGAATCAAAACAAGGAAAAGGAGTTTAAATCAGAATTCAAAATATTCTCAAGGGTCATCCCAGGAATCTCTCAAGGAATCCTAACAGTGATTGAGTATCCTCTCATCCTAATATCTTAATTTATATAACCTATAGTAGGCTCGTAGTAGTACAACTAAGTCGTTGCGCTACTACGAAATCGCACTAATGCGAATCTCGACCTGCATGGGCCACCACTAAAAACGTGTCACGACCCGCACCCTAGAGTTAGGACACGAAAAGTGGGTACGACCAGCATACGCCGCAGTGTCGGCGGTAGAACGCTGTCTTAGGTCTTATGTATCTAACAGTATAAGGCTAAACAGTTTATACTCCCCGAATGGGGTTGACATAGCAGGTACATACTCAATCACATCTAAGGTAGAGCATGATAAGGATAGATAAAACATGAAATCCAAAAGAGGTACAACAAGAGAAATCTAAGTGTCTAAGATACACAAATCCAGAAATACATCTCAAATCTCCAAACTCAGATACAGTAATCCATAAAGTAAATACAAGTCCAGATAATTGAAATAACTATCTAAACAACCTCTAATGTGTCTCCTCTAGGCTAGCAGGCAACCTCCAAGCTATCTGTAAAATTTATCAACAGGGCCAGTCAGGACGGGAACGAGCACATATCTCTAAAACAGTTCATAGCAGGTTAGGAGTATAAATCATGTAATAGAGTAAAATACAGGAAGTGCTGAATAGGAAGTACGAGTAAACAGGAGATATTTTATAACTGAAAGTAAATACATGATAGTAGAGACTGTAAGTGGCTACGTAATTTAGAGCACAATGGTTATGTAAACGGCTTGGGGGCACATGAATACAAATAAGGAGGCACATGAATACAGCTACTGGGGATAGTGATCACATAACCAATTCTACTCACCCCGCCCTAATCAATACACAAGGATCCGTTCAAGTTATGTCATAAGCACATGAATACAGCTAAGATGCGTGAACTCATGTAATGAGTAGTACATGAGGCACATGATAAGCACATGAAAGCAGATAAAGCACATGAGAACATGTAAAAACATGAACTAGTACGAGTACAAGGAGTACCTGATACACATGATAAAGTACATAAACATGAAATATCCGATGCACCCGTAGAGGGATAACATCTCAGGAAAGGATCCATTTAGTACTAATCCGTGAAGATACGTGTCAACATCAAGTAGAGTAACCTAGAGCAAGAATATAATCCAGACAGGTATGAAAAGATCAGAGAATGTACTCGCCTGATATCTGAATGTCCAAGGTAAAGATACTGTCCGAGGAGGTGTCTGGCTCCTAATTAGAACAGCACAAGTCACAACATGTCCAGAAGGGTAATATAAAGCACTACAATGCATTCTACATGAATCTAGGTCAAACTAGGCCAAAGTCAACCCTTGGTCAACTCTGGTCAACTGTACTAGTCAAACTAGGTCAAACTAGGTCAAGTCCTAACCCCAAGTCTTACTAGGCCTAACCAAGACTATCCTAGCAAGCATACATCAATACAAGGCTATACAAGCCAACATACACCCAACTCTATATAGCATGCAACTATTCAATACTCAAATAGCCAAGAATTCACATTGGATATACACTAGGTAATCTATTACTTAAGCTATATATGTCTACACATATATACACATGCATATTGGTATTCAACATTAGGTCTATAATCATGGCATTTCAAATGGTTATATAAACTTATATATTACAACACATTATGCTAACATATATATAATACATACATAGCTAAGTTAACTATGTTCATAAATACTTATTTAAGAGGCTATGTACGTGTATATGAACATGACCAAGGGGCAAGTGAGGGTTAAATAGGCATACATAGTGTATACATATCAAAGAGTGTCAAAGTGTAAGTGAACAAAGTGTTAAGTGTGATAGTGTCAACATAGTGTAAGGGGGTACATGAGGTAATATAGGATTTGTGTTAACATAGAACATTACAACTCATTAACTTGTATATTGCATACATTACATCTATTATTACATTACATTCATGCTTGCATTCATTCATCATTCATTTATTCTCTTGTACTACTATATGCACCATACATTACATACTATAGAACCTACATATTCATTACAAGCCATACTTATACATGCTTACATTAGATAGGATACTTACACCTCATATATCATTTATTTAACCATTTACTCATGCTTGCACTCTATTTAATTACATAATGTATATACATTAACATGGGTTAAAATCAAATAGAATATTATATTACACACAAGGGTGCACAAAATGCATATGCCGAATAGTAACTCCTACTAATAATCAATAATGTACCATCTCAGCATGAATTAAAATCTAGGATTAAAGTATGTTATAGATCTATGTGTTAGCTTTTCGAAACTTCAAACGGATCGCGTTTTCGTTTCCGGAAACTCCCGGAATCGCGAAAACACCGAGAACGCGTTTGTCTTTCGTACAGCTGACACTCAAATAATTCTTCAGAAAGTTACAGAAATAATTAGGCCAATTAGTATATGTTTTTGGAAAGCTAACTTCAATACGCTTCTTTTAAAAAAATGGGAGATTTAACCGAGCTTTGAGCTAGAAGTTATGACATTTCTAAGTTAGGGCTGAAATTAAAAACGTGGATAAAAATCATGACGGATTTAGATAGTTTGAGCCAAAAGAATACACAATATATATCCTAATTATCCACAACAATAATGACAATAATAATATGAGGAACCACACTCACAAACTTGATTATATAATCATCATGAACCATTTATTACATATATAAATATAGATAAACTCTCATTACAATATATATATATATATATATATATATATATATATATATATATATATATATATATATATATATATATATATATACACACACAAATCTATATATGTAACATGAACACATCTATAAGAGATACATGAATGAAATCTAAAGTACTCAAGAACACATCTCTACATATTCAAATCTGAGATTTAATATGTATTAATTTATTTAATCAATATTTTAAATATAAAGTGTGTCCAAGTTTGGGGGTTTTTCCCATGAACACAAGACACAACAATAATACAATAGAAATTCCTAAAGGACACATAATGGACACAAGAGGACACAAAATAGGGACACAATAATGGGGGTCATTCCTATGGTTAAATCTTTCCTAAATGCAAAATAGAGAAATAAAAGAAAAGGAAATATTACCTAAAGGAGAGAAAATCCAAGGAGAAATGCTTCTTCCTTGGAGAGCTTGAGAGCACTTAGGGAAGAAGACTTCTCAAAGAAAGAAAATGAGATGGGAGTCCTATTAGGGCCGACCACAATGGTTATCCCCTCCCCCTTATTGAATATTACAAGTTTGCCCCTCCCTTAGTTACAAGTGTTTAAAACAATTTTGGTTAGGGTTTGGGGGTAAAAGGGTCAAAATAAAAACTCTAAATGGTTAACCTAATAATTAGGATTATGACTAATCTTTCTAACATGACTAATTAAAATGTGGGCCATGGCTAACTAATGCATGGGTCCAACTAGAGTCTAAGTTACCCCGGGTCCCCGTTACAAGTCGGATTGAGATGAAATTCGAACCCGAATCAAATAATCCCAAAACAATATCATAAATAATAAATAATATCAAAATAATTCAAAGAGGTCAAATGCAAAATATCCTTAGGCCAGAAATGATATTAAAATATCATAATCACATGGTTAGGCTCTAGGTCAAACAGTCTCTAGGGTTTCACTAGCAAAACGTCAAAACCACAAGTCATTGATTTAAATAATTTTAAAATGATTTAAAATCACCAAAAATCATATCATAAATTAAATATCATTATTAAAATAATTATAAACACAAAATTTTAAAATTACCCTCATTTGGAAAACTGGGTGCTACACAACTCCATCAAAGCTAAGAACAGGTTGTTATTCATTGGTATGCCCTGACTAGTAGAGGCCACTGCTTCAAACAACCCAATAGCTCACAGCTCTATTTCAAAGTGATTCATAACCCAAGCACTGAGTTGAATCCAGTTCTTATTATGTGGGGTCATCCACCCTGGAAGCCTAGGGTTAACCGGAGGATATAGTACTGAGGCGTTCATAAGCTTATTTATGAACATAGGTATCTGTACTGGTTGGATCAGAGATGAATCTTCGCTTGGTGTAAATCCAGGCAGTAAACTGAAGAAAGGGACAATACCACCACTAGGAGCACTGGTATGATAGCCCATTTGGTGGGACCCATCTCTCTTGAATATGATTTTTCCTGGTCTACCATGACTGTTGGGAGTCAGGTTCCAGATCATATGTCTTGTGTGGGTAGCATGAACGAACGAAGACAGAGGATAATCCCTTGACATTGAAGGGAGGTACATCGCTCTCTCCCCAAATCTAAATACACAGGATTCATTCTTGGGATTTGTCTGAGATTTAAAGTCGATGGCGTCTCCAAACATGAAGGCAGGCTACAAGAATTATTGGCCATCCAGCGATGTTAGCAGCTCTCCATTTATCAAAGTCAACACCATCCTATCTCCCTGAGCAGCTATCAGTTGTTGTCTCTCCTCAGGATACTGTTCATCTTATTATGGGAACTCAACATGAGACAGATTCTCCAAGTAGTTGGAACCCAAGATGTTAGTTGGAGAACCAAAAATCTCAGATAGAGGATGAATCTGCAAGTCCACTGCAAAAAAAAGATCAAACAAAAATCAAGTTAATAGAATTCAGAATTAATCTTATACGCAAATGCTTTTATGCAAGTAAATGTTTGTGAGTAAAGGTTTTTTATTCTTTATTTCAGAAAATATTGGCAAACTCTTAAGACTGGCCCATCTCTACGCAAGAGCTATTTTACGCAAATGATAATTTGTGCGTAAAGGTGTCTGACTAAATGTTTTACGCGTCCTTTTCTCTGTTCAAAAGAGTAAAAGTTGTACGCATGAAAACATATGCTGATACGTATGAACGTGGGTGACTTGCGTATTTTTAACTCTACGCTGGCATGTATAAACGTGAGCATATTCTTTATGCTTAAACATTTTATGCGGGTACATATTGACGTGAGCGTATTTTGTTGTTTATATTTTACACGGGCACGTATAGACGTGAGCGTATTTTGCATTTTATGTTGGCACATATAGACGTGAGCGTATTTTGTATTTTATGCTAGCACGTATAGACGTGGGCGTATTCTGTTGTTCAGATTTTTACGCTAACACGTATAGACGTGGGCGTATTCTGTTATCTACGCTTGCACGTATAAACGTGGGCGTATTTGGTGATTTTTATTCTACGTTGACACGTATAAACGTGGGCGTAAAGTTTAGGGTTCGGATTCTTCTTCTTCTCCGATGAACCCAGGGGCCAAATTAGGTAGAATTCTACCTATCATGGCCGGAGCCACAGCGGAGCTGGTCCTTCGAGTTGTTTCTGATGATGCAACGGCGGCATCCGTACGCTCACTCCTCGACGAAGCAGCGGCGGGCTTCTTGCCCTTGGCGCCGGCGGTGGTCTTGCTCTTGGGGGCCATTTGAACTAAGATTTCGAAGAAGAAAAGAGTATTGGAAGATTGAGAATCACGAGAATGAGTAAAGTTCTCTTTCGACCAGTTGAACTCTATTTATAGAGAACTTTGAAATCGGTTCAAATTCCCAAAATTTATGTTGAATTTTGGATATCCCGAATATTATGCTTCTAAGCTGACTGTTGGATATCCCGAACTTTACACGGACTGTTGGATATCCCGAATTTTTACGCTTCTGTTCAAAGTATTTCAAATCGTAGAAAAAAATTTGAAAACTTTGAAGGGGGTCTTGTAGAAGCATAAATAAATTTCATAGACCAAGTCAAAGAAATTGAGAGCTTTACGCAAGTCAAACTGAGTCAAATTCAAACTTTACGCAGAGATCAAACAGAGTAAACTCTACGCGAACAACTTTACGCGAGAGCCATCCTCAAACCTTTACGCGAGAGACAGGCTGTCCACATCAATTTAATGCACGTTATACTGTTCTGACAGAATAATTTTCTGACAGTAAATTGCACAGAAGCCGAGAAGATTTTTTTACACCAAACCCAACACTTGTCGTTTAGTGTGCAGATGAGCTACTTTATGCTCAAGAGACTGCTTCTTTTACGCATGAAAGCTATTCGCATTTTTACGCTCAAGGCTTTCGCGTGCGTAGAGTTTATTTGAGCTAATCATACGCTCAAGGCTACTTTTCAGCCACTTTACGCAGGAAGTCTATTTTGGGTTATTTTTACGCCCAATCTTTTCTGGCTATGTGAGAATGTGGTCTACATACATGGCTTTCATGCCACACTTATCGAGGAACGTGTGTACGTGCTCTCCCTATTTTGTTGAAGTTGTAGGACTCGTGTCACCATGCGTAGAGATCAAAACTCTGCATGGGACACGTGTCATCATGCGTGAAGGTTGATTTTCAATCGTGGGTGGCAGTTACTTGCGTAGATACCCAATTTTGTTGCTTTTTATGCACAGAGGGTCTAGTCTATAAATAGACTTATTTTTAACAGAAGAAAAGACATCAAGAGAGACGGAAGAGGAGATTCTGAGAAAACTCATACTTTCAGAGTGATATTCCCAGAAGCATTTTTCAACTTTTTCTCAAGAACAGGGTGAAGCAAAGCAGGAAAGCATTCGACTGTGCCATCAGTGTCGTTGTGTCGATACCTTTCTGGTGACTTAGTTATTTCGATTGTTCATCTTCCTCAAGCAATTCTCTTTATCATCATCGTATGGTCCAAGGAACAAAGTGATCGCTCTCAGATCAGACTTCCATAGCAATACTTCCCAGAAACAATTTGTACTTTTTGTACTTTTTCTTGTTTTCTTTCAAAGCCAATTTTAGGCATTTTGTTAAGTGAAACAATATGTCTTATTTTCAACAAGACAGTAAAAAATGACTTGGTCGGATATAACTAGGATGAGCTGGTATAGAGAGTTTCGATCATCGCACAACATGGACGATTAAAGACAAAATTGAAGGAATTATGAAAAGTCGAATTTGTAGACCAAGATATATAAGGGAAAATTATGGTAAGTTCAGGAAGTATGCTCATAGGATTGGAATTCGAAGACAAGGCACGATTAGGTCGGCGCATGGAGAATTAAGTCCTGATGACTAGGTCAAGTGAATTATAATACGAAAGCACTGGTAACCTACAGTGATATGGACATTAAAATAAGAAGTAGGGATAACAATGGGGCGGTCAGGCCGGGGATCATAACCCCCATCCCCGTCCCCGAGCAGTGTTCGAATCCCCGCCCTCAAGTAGTGTTCGAATCCCCGTCCCCCTCCCCGTCCCCGATCGGGTTTAAATTTTTATCCCCATCTCGTCCACATTTAGCAATGTACTCCCTATCCCCATCCCCGCCCTATTAACACTTTCGAGACCGGGTTTTTTTGTTCCCGTCTGCCGTCCTGCTAATAATTTTTTCTGTGCAGTATAAACTTAAAACAAAATTTTGTTCCAAAAAATTCAAGACATGTTAATAAAAATTGATTTAATACAAATAATAATATAGTACTAATAGATCATGAACTCATATGTGTTGCACAATGAGTATAAGTAATCAGGGTTGAGCATTTACCGAGATGGGGAGTACAATACCCATACCTAGCCCTGAATACGATCGGGGATTTTTTTTCTAATCCTCATTTCCGTCCCTATCCCCGTTTCTAAATCCCCAACCCGTCCCCGTCGGAAGAAAAAAAAGTCAGGTCCCATCGGGTTCAGGAATTTGCCATCCCTAACAATAAGAGGTTCAAATCAAAGGGTTGGTTTTCAAAATTATGGCTTGACTAGGGAAGAAATAAAAATTCTACTCATTTGCATAATTAGAATGATTTACTACTATATATCATGAGATAATGATTGCAAAATAAGACAAGTAATCTCAATATGAAAGGATAGTTGTATGTTCGATAGCGAACTAAAACTTCTAGTCACTTAGAACAATCTTGAGCTTCGGATGATCAATCCGGCTGAAGATGATAAACTCATGCTCAACTAGGGTATATGTCTATCTATTCTGGTTCCATAGGATAATGTTTGACTCTTAAAATGCGACAAGCTAATCTTTAAAGCCAAAACTAACTTATCACCTTATATTTCATATATCTTATCTCCTCTCCAACAAGATAACTCAATCTTATGACCCATTTCCTCAAATGTTGCTTCCAACAACATGGTGTTAAAATACAGATAATGTAATCTACCAAGGTCTCTAACCACTCTTGATCCTTGAAATTTTAGCATGGCATTTAATTTTGGTTTTGTTCTCCATTTATCATGTAGCTACTCTTCCAAAATTTTGATATCCACAATTTACAACTTAAACCCTAGGTACAATTTATCAGTCTCTTAAGGATGCTCTACCTATATTTCATTTTCATTACCATCACGAAAATTCATTTTCTTTTATGTCATGTCATTTCGTTGCTTGTTTGGTTCTTGAATGCCTTTTAACATAATCTTAATCATGCGTCTCCAAATAATCTATGGTACTACTTCTTCTATTATTTTATCAACATATTTATAGGGCATGTCAAGTTGCTAAATTTCTCTTATTCATCACAAAATGTGTACCCTCTATTTCCTTGATCTAAGCTTCTTATTCTTTTTGAGTCTTAGTCTTTAGTGTTGAATTTACAGCCAACAAGTTACTTAAGTCACGCACCCTCCAAAATCCTTATTATCGTCGTGGATAATCCTTATTGTAATCATCATCTCAATTTACTTTATAACACCCCTAAATTTCCATCTTTCTTCAAATCAAAAATCCTTGCAATTCCATCATTGCCCTTCTTCAATTATTTTACTTAAACATATTACTCATCTTATTATTCTTCTCTCTTTATAACCACTATGTGTACCATTATTCAGACATAACTGTTATATTTGATCAAGGGTTTAGCATAAATTTGGTTTACTAGTATATTCAAGATAAGATTTTTAACTCTAATCTCCAGTCCTTATTTATGAATACCCACGGAAGATAGAAAAATCACAACCAAACCTTAAACTATATACTATATTCCTATAAGTTATATTCTAAATATCCTTATTCGTACAATCGGTAATCTACCCTGTCTAGCTATCAACAAATACTATACGATCCTTACAAATACGTCTAACCTTTCTTATACCTAACTTATTAGGTAAGGGTCAAGGCTAAGGTAAGCATATACTTAGATCTAATACTCCTGGCATAATATTTACTATTGGACATTCTTCTAGTCCTGGTTTTTAATAGGTCGTTCCTAGGCTCTTCTAACCATATATAGAGATGTCTATCTAGATCTAATAAATCCATTGTTCTTCTACCATATTGGCTATCTTTGTCTCTGCTATCATAACATACAACTCTTATATAATCATCTAATATCTATAATCCTATGGAAGTCCTTTTGACTAAGATAATATCATATTCTAATTTCACTTCCTACCTAAGTAATATATTATGATTATATCCTCAATGTAATAATAGAATTCTATATAGGCTTATATCTAATCTTCAGTACAAGACTCATTGAATCATTATATCCTCGAGTCATATCTTCTAAAAGCCTTCTGTAAAGGTAGTCCTATTTTTGCTTAGGAGCTATAACTAATACCAAAGTTCAACTGTATATTCTCTCAATTGTATCCTTAGTCATTTCAGCCATTAAGAAAATTCCATCTTCTCCTAACCAATCTTCATGAATGTGCAAACTTCTAATCCAACTCTATCTACTTAAGTAAATGGTAGAAGTTACATCCATTGATAAAGAAAATTTTCTTCTAGGGCTATACCTCATATAAATAACTATCACTCTATTCTAGTCGATCTATCTAATGGAGGTGTCTATCCTAATCCTTCATACCTTAGATAATCACCCTCCTCTGAAATATCTATCAAAATTGGCTCATATCCTATGACAGAACATATAACCGAAAGGGTTCATCAAGCACGAGTGTTCGTTTTCCTGAAAGAGGGAAACGAGAAACAATAATAAGGAGTTGAAGAAAGGTACGATTAAATACAAATAGGTTCAAAGGCGATAGTAGAAATCAAAAAAAATTCTCAATAGCATTTGTGAATTGAGATCCTAATACTTATCATAATACAGGCTAACTCGGTATAGTAAATAGCCAAAATATTATGATCTCGACCTGCATGGGCCACCACAAAAACTATGTCATACCCTCGTCCCAAAATACGCGAGATCAGTCACATAGCAATGGTCAGGTACGCATCAAATGGACTCCAGCCTATCTCTAATACGTATAAGCTATTTAAGTAAGGTATATAACAATATCTAGTCAAACAATCTATATCTCAATCCGTACGAAACAAACCTCATGATAAGTAACGTATATCATGTTCTGGAGCCCACTGTCATCACTATCCCATATACTCAAATAGATTTGAAAGAAAACATGAGTCTATAAGGCTATAACATTAATGAAAGTCATGGTATTAAGTAGAGCTTGGAATAATAAGAATGAAGTACCACTAGCCAGCGATACCTAAATCCTACATAAATAAACCATCACAAAATCCTACTAGCATCAACAAAGCTCAGTAATAACCTAGAACAAAACTAGGTCCTCAAAGGGACGTAGCAAGATACATCCATGTTGTATAAATTGAAATAAATTATAAAATGCAAGGGTTTTTCTAACCACCTAAAAGGGCAATTTGGAGATCAACTTTCACATGCTTGGGTGGATTCAAGCTATCTCGGATCATCCATGTAGCTCAAGGCTAGTGGTGTATATACAATGTCAACCAGTCCTCTATAACCGCAATAACGATCCATAAAAGTCAGAGGACATCCGTATAACTCATCAATTTCTATATTTCCATTCGAATACTATGGTTTACCATTTGCCTATCCCAAACACCTAGTGGTTGTCCTCCCTTTCAATCCTTGCACTGACCAAGTCGTATCCATAACATGTCCGGTTTGTAACTGTTTGAGTCTCTAAAATACTAATCATAATAGTTATATTTCTAGCCGTCACATGTCCCATATAAATCGATGATAAGTTGGATATGTCACGACCCGCATTCGTTTTTCGGGATGCGAGCGTGTGCAAGCCAGCTACGTATCAAGCGGATCCTCCAGCCCAACTCGAATACGTATATGCTATCCAGAATGGGTCTCATGTCTAATATGGTAAGTTAAACTATATCTCAATCAACATAAGAATATAAACAAGAATAAATATTATGGTTCATGGTCTGCAGCCCACTAGCACATATGTTCGATTAGACTCCAAAAAAATAACATGAGTCTATAAAGCTAGGCTAACAAGCACCATGCAAATAACGAATGTGAATATGTAATCACGAAAGATACCTGAGTTGAAGTAATCAACTACCACCATGATCAGCTAACTAACTTCGTGCAATCAACTACCTGAAGAGATCATTAGGTCCTCGGGGGACTAGCAAGATACACAAAATATGCATATCTAACAGTATAATATGCATAAAGAAAATAGGACATAAATATAAAAGGACTAAGCAACAACTAAAGATGAATATAAGAACAATTATGCATAAATGGACTGTTGGAAAGGAAACATGAACACATGACAAAAATCAAACGGATAATCAAACCCTCGCCCATAGTATGGACTCGCAGGTTAGCTTCA
Organism: Iris pallida; assembly: GCA_029216955.1. NCBI lineage: Eukaryota > Viridiplantae > Streptophyta > Magnoliopsida > Asparagales > Iridaceae > Iris > Iris pallida. Next base: position 1,378 of record JANAVB010044855.1, on the reverse strand, counting down.
AGGAATAAACCCTCGCCCCTAGTGTGGACTCGCATGTTTGAACAAATAACTAACCCTCGCCCTAGTGTGGACTCACAGGTTGAGAAAATTAAAAACAAGGTATAGCAGTTCAGTTATAACGCACTCATTCTATGATACGACTCAATCAAGTACACGTGAGAAACAGATCCAATATGAACTTTAAGGCTAACAGTGAACAATGACTATGTATCAATGAGACAACTAGTATATATAATCTGAGAAAACACATGTCAACAGTTAACAAAAGAAAACTAGATAATGGCATATAGCAAAGGAAAAAGAATAAGCATGTATATAACTGTAAGAAAGGCAAGGTATACTTGCCTGCTAGTTGACCAAGTCCGCGTTGAGTCCTCAAATACCAGGCCTATCTAAAAATACATATATGTACAAACAATATCAATATTCTCATATATAGATATGTATATTAGTATCTAACTATGTGTTGTTCCAATTAACTAACCTATTAAAGTAATTCCCTTTATCATGTTTTTAAAGGTAGGCTTACATAGAAATAAGTATAAAGCTTAAAAGGTTAATATGAAATTAACTACATATAGTATTATAACTATATATGATGCACATTCTGCATGTGTACATGCTCCTTAACTGTTACAAGTAATTATGTACTTATTTTAGTTAAATTATATTAACAAGTATAACCACATCTTTTGTTCTTTTACTACTAATATGGTTTCTATAATTATCATAAAAGGAAGGGTCCTAAGTAAAATTCTGCCATTCAATTCTCCTCTCTTCCTGAATCGAAGAGTAAGAAAGAGACTCATTCACCCACGTGAATGAACACTAATGATTACTTCTTTAAAGATGTACATGGTGTCATGGTAAATAGTTGCCAAAATAAAAATAAAAATAAAATGTTAGAAGGAGAGGTTTTTGACCCAGTTCTCTTTTTTTTTCCTACTGCTCCTTTTATAACTATATTCTCTCATCCTTTTGTTATTGTCGGGAACGCCGGGGCACGCTTTTTGATGGAAAATACAGAAACTAAAACAGTTGTAAAGACAACGTTTCAAATGCAATTCCTTAAAGAAGGTTTTGCAACAGAGATCCAGAAGGATTCTGCAAATTACGAGATCTAAAAAGATATCGTAATTCACGAATAATCTGAAGAGATTTTCGTGATTGTAGCAAACTGGCAGTAGTGCCTTCTAAAAAAAAGATACTGACAGAACTGCTAAAGGCAACAGAAGGGTGACAGGCGAGAAATAGAATTGATGGGGTGAATGATCACCGTTGCTCAAAGCTTTATTCGCCCTCTGCGAACAGCTTCCAGGAACCAGCAAGGTTGACGGAAAACCTTGGAACACTCCTGCTCTTCTGACTCCTCGGAAGA
>JANAVB010044854.1:0-11086 GCA_029216955.1 Iris pallida | reverse complement strand
AGTGCCACTTCGTACCCCCTTCAGGCGCATGGCAAGGCCAAGCGCCGGGGTGGTCAAGTGAGTGCTGCGCCCCCTGATCTAATACCAAATAGGTATCCCGATCAGTAGTGGGGGAACCACAGCATTTGGAGTGGCTTGAACGGACCTCAAACGCACAACCAAAGGAGGCGGGCGTTCAAGACCACTGGATTTGCCTTACTCGACTTGGTTGTGCACGCAGTAGATGCGCCCAAGTGAGACAAGGACTTTGAAGGTCGGCTCGTTTTGATGCCGCAGCACTCGAGTCGACTTTGTACAACTTACCATCAGCAGCGCACATGATTGTGGGCGCATGCTTCTGGCTTGTTGCTGGCATAGCACGTTTGGGGCGTATGACCGTGCTGCCTTAGATTTTTTTGTACCATTACTCAATCCAAATTCTCCTCGCCACTACAACGAGTGAGTCTGTCAAAGACAGAGACCTTCTGTGGCGCATCAGAGGTGATGCGCGGGGCATTGGCTGCGCCCCTGCTCCGTCGACGCATCTTCCTCGCCTGAGAGGGAGATGGCTGGGGAACGTGGTTAGCCGCACGTTTCCCCGAGAGATGCGCCGCACCAGCGGGCACATCTTGGTTGCTGAGGATGTCAGCAGGAAGGAAAGGCTGGATTGGCGCATCCCCTTCGGTGGTGGTGCCCAAGGCGTCGACCTTGCGCACCCAGACTCGGCGGGTCTTCTTCGGCTTCGGCAACCGCTTCGAAGGACTCGTACTTCCTTCAGAGATGAACTCCTCATACGCCTGTTGATTGAGGCGTACGACCAGCGTCTTGTGGGAGGAGCCCACCTTCACGTCGTCGGATTGCGACACAGCTTTCTCGTTGGAGGAGAAAGAGATCTCCAGCAGAGTCGCCAGCTTGTTTGCCATTAAAATTCTTTGATTGCAAATTTCAATACAAACATAACAGTGTTACAATATAGGACTTAGATGTAGTCCTAGGAGTACACTTTTGTTATATGGGTTCCTTGTGCCGATGGAGTGAGTGGTAATGCGTTGACTCCGTTGACGATCTGACGACAGTTATCGGTTCTCTGAAGGTCTGGATTGCTCTGGGTGCTGGAGCTTGCTGAGAGGAGGAAGACGTTGAGTGTCTGTATCTGCCTCTCTGGTGGTGCGAAGTCTCTGTGTGTTCGTTGTGTGGGTGGGTATATGTGTACGAAAGAAGGAAATGATCCCTCTATTTATAGCTTTGCAGGCTGGCTGCTCATGCACGCATGTAGGATGCGCCTGTACGCGGGGACGCCACGTGTTGATTGCTGATGGAGGCGTATGGACGATGCGCCCTGATCGAGGGGTTGACTTCTTCATGTTGCTGTTGTGAGCCGGCACGTAGCAGAGAAGAAGATCTTTCTGTTGCTGAGATCTTGGGTGAGTCGGGTCAAAGGACACGTGTCATCGGCCCATGGCTCGGAGATCTCGGATTTGGTGGGGAATGATCTGGTAGGATGCGCCTGAGATTGGGCGCATGAGGAGACTTTGGCTCGTAACCTTTAGGAGTCACGAACCATTCTGGGGCGCATGGCTTTTGAGGCGCATGCAGAGCTTCAGTAGTGACTTTACTCCTGTCTTTTGGGATCAGGAAGAAGTCTGGGGTACATGGCTTTTGAGGCGCATATGGAGCTTTACTGGTGACTTTCCTTCTGTCTTTAGGGATCAGTGAAAAGTCTGAGGCACACAGCTTTTGAGGCGTATGCAGATTTGGGCGTATGGCTGTGGAGGCGCATGCGAGTGGTTGAGTGGACACGTGGCAGTAGCCGTCGGAGGGAAGTAATGATGACGCTGACGTTGGCGATGCTTCGTCTTCTGAAAAAGCTGCCGACTGTTCAGACTTTGGGAGGCGTGCTGCCAACTCTGTCAGTTCAGCATTTAATGTTTGTGACATTCGATGGATAGCTGAGTGGGCGCGTCGGTTGGCGTTCCACTAGGCGTATGGGGACGCGTGGGGGGCGCATCCCTGTGACGTGCTTGGTACTGAAGGGCGCGTCTGTGTGATGCGCTTGATATTGAAGGGCGCATCTGTGTGATACGCGGTCTGGCCGGCGCATCCGCTTCGTGACACGTCTTTAATGGTGCGATTGTTACGTTCTTCGAGTGCTTTAAATAGCCGTTTTGACTTAGCTGAATTCGAAGCGTCCGGTTCATCCATTTAATGCAAATTCATTGCATGGAATTCAGAGAGCCATCCACTTGGCGCATGGGTTTGATTTGCCTGGCTTATAAATAGTGGCATGGAGAGAGGGTTTGTTTCTCGTTCTCTCACGTCTTCCCGACATGAACTTGTGTACTCGAATGCATTCTGTTGACGAGATGCTCCCGAGGGTGAAGATGCGATGCAGTGTCTTCGTTGATGCACTTGAAGGTGACTGTTACATCCAAAAGTCGGAGTCGAGGGCTTCTGAGGCAGGCGAAAGGTGCCTGTTGTATCCAAAGATAGGGATGCTCGAGCCTCGTCTTCGTTGTGTAGGAAGAGCCGTAGATCGGAATGGCGGTGCTGCGGCTTTGGTGGCTCTTTCTTCCTTCAAAATGGGTGTAGCCCATTCTGGTTGTGTTGAAAGCTGCTCCTTTAGCCACAGTTTCGATCACGGTCTTCCTTGGCCTTTGGAGGCTCTTTCGAAGCCTCCCCTGGCCACAGGTTGGCTTGTGGTTCTTTTCCCTTCCTTGGCTTGAGGGTTGATTGCCACCCTCGTTCTGTTCAATAAATGCTTCATTCGTCGAAGCATTTTGACGGCGGTGAGCCTGGCTGGAAGAGCGGCACATAACCTGAAGGGATGCACATAACTGAGCTGCCAAAGGGATGCACATAACTGAGGATGCACATAACTGAGCTGCCAAAGGGATGCACATAACTGAGGATGCACATAACTGAGCTGCTGAAAAGGATGCGCCTTGCTGAGGGCGTATGGTGGGATGCGTCTGGCTGTGGGCGCATGTTGATTGCTGCGTCTACTTGAGGGCGCATGTTGGCTGCTGGCTGTAGACTTAGGATCTTTTCTTTGTAGAAATTCTCTTTTGTACAGTCTTTCTTAGACATGTAATAGACTTTTATATGTTAAATAAAAAGTCCTCTTTCAATGTCTATATTTGCTGCTTTTTGCTGTGAAGTATTTTGTCCAAGCTCTGGCGCATGTAGTCTGACGCATAGACTTTCTGGTTCTGAAATTCCATGCTTCTACAATAATAATAGTAATAATATTATAATACTAATAATAATAATATTTCACATTCAAAATTGGGTTTCACAACAGGGGTGGTGATGATGGTCGGGAGGGGTCTCGGTTGGTGGTGGCAGGGTGGTTGATGTTGGAGATGGGTGTAGGAGAGGCTGTTTGGCTGTCGGTGACGGGACAGAGGTGGCCGAGAGGGCTGGGGCTATGGTGGTAATGGGTGATAATGATGAGGATTGATGGCAGTGGGGACGATGCCGGCGGGGTGAGGGTGTCGTGTCCGGTGCGGCACGAGATAGTGGTGTCCGGCCTTTCGGACACGAAAACTATGATGTATGTGTAAAGGAAAAAACTTTAGTGGACGGGACGGGCATAGACACGGTGCACAGGGGAGTTGTAAAAATTTATGGAGGAGTACCTCTCCTATTTATAGAAGGTGGGAATTCCTATTAGGATAATGATTGGGATTATTTAAATCCCAATTAGATAAAGACAATAAATTTAAATCGAATTTTTGAACTGATTTATTAAATCTAAATCAATAAAAATAAAATCCTTTTTAATTCAAAATAATTTTTTCCAATAGAATTTATCATAAATACTCAATTATTAAGTCCAATAAAATCTCGTTTTACATTTTCATAACTATTAAAATATATTAATAATTAATTTCGAAATTCAAATTATATACATAAATCAGAATTCATTTACCTTGTATGCAAAAGAATATTTGTATGAAATATAGTAATTAAAAATACTATTTATTTTGTACCATAAATTAAATTAGCCTTTTTATAATAACTAAATAAAATGAAGTGATGCATTTAGCAATATAAGCTATTTATCATATATTATTTTAAAACCTTATTTCTCCTATTTATATAAAATCTATGATCAAAATATCTTTCTAAAATATGTGCCTCGTATATATTCGTACTCAATGAGAAATTATGAAACCATGAATTGCACGCAACGTATAAATACGAAGTATAAAAAAATAAATACTCAAATTATTATTAAAAAAATTAAAAATTTAGGGGGTTTACACTACGCAGGGGGTGTAACAGATTCACGCAAGCAAGTAATAGAGAGTGGCCGTCAAGTAGCGCTCATCCGAGACATTATCGGCCCGGGCAGAAGGTAGTGCTCATAAGAGTCACCCTCGGCCCAAATTTGTGTAAAAATAAATGTAGCCCCTACGCTAATAACTGTCCCCTTCCCCCAATATACATGTGTCGACTCCACGACACTGTTTAATCCTTAATAACTGCCAAGTCTTCTACACAATCTATTGGCAGTTATATCCTAACGCACGGCCTGTACGCACCGATGTACGGTCGGTACGCAAGTCCGAATCTATATGCGACTTACCACTCACACACAACCCGTGGCACATCGTGACAGTTTATGAGATGCTCTAAACATATGGTAGTCCCTTAATTCTAAGCTAATTGCATAAAGTATAATAATTTGCATCTATATATAGTTTTGAAAGAACAACATAAAGAAAAAGCATGTATGATATTGAGCAAGAAATTAAACAGTAAAGACAAGGTGTCTTGCCTGGTGTATCGTCTGATGTGGTGCGATGATCCGACAAGTTCTGTTTTGTCCAATAGCCGAGGTCGATGGGTAAGCGTCCAAAATTCACGAGAAAAAGAAATGCACGATTAGTCGTGATCAAGGGGATAATTGAGAAGAATTTGTGGAGATAGATACATATACAAATTTTAGAAAATATTTTTATAATACTTTCACGTAAATACTTGAAAATATATTATATATACAATTTGGAAAAATATCTTTTTATTAGTCAAAATAATTTTTAGAGAAATACTTAATATGTTTATTGTATAGTAATTTGGAAATTATGATTTCTAAATAAAACTAGTTTAATTGTTTTAGGGCTAGGAACCTCAAATTTGAAATTATATAGATAACTTTGTATACATAATAATATATAATCTTCCAATAATAATTTTAATGATAATAAAATAATAATGTCATAAAAGCTATAGCAAAATACTGTACGGTTAACAACATTTGATAATAATACTAATAATAATAATAATCATAATAATCATAATAATAATAATAATAATAATAATACGGATAATAATAATAAAAACAGTAATAATAATAATTGTAATCATCATAATAATAATACTAATAATAATAATAATAATAATAATAATAAACTATTATTAATAAACCTATCTACTGCTTTCTTCATAATAAAAAGAGAGAGAGAGTACAGAGAGAAGAGAGAGGTGAAGAGTGAAGGAAAAAAAGGGGTTTTCACCTGGGTGGCTCCGACGGACGGTGGTTCCCGGCGGCACTGCCGGAGGAGGAGGCTGTGGCTCGACTGGCTCATGGCGTGGTGCTCGCGCACGGTCGACGCCGGGAAGCGACGTGGAGGGTTCGCGGCACAGAGGGCTCCGGTCGTGGCCGTTCGATGGAGGTGCACGATGGCGCCTGGGAGGTGGACTATCCGCGGTGGCGAGGCTGTGCCGGCACGGGGAAGCGAGCAAAGATAGAAGGGCGTGGATCTGCTCGGGATGGCTGAGAGGAGGCGGCGCACGGGCGTTTCGGTGCGGCCAGGCGAAGAGGAGCGCGGAGAAGTAAAGTCCCGCGGATGAGGTCAAGCGGGGTTGGTGTATGCAGGCGGCAATAGGTTTAGGTTCAGATTTGGATGAGTCGTGTCGAGTTGTGTCTGACACGATGGGGACGGAGATTCAGATTTTTCAGACCCGGAACAGAGCTATCGATGTATTTGTATAAGAACTCATAGTGGAGAGGGAAGGCACGGGCACGGACATGATGCACTGTATGGATGGAAATTGTGGTAGAAAATTATGGAGGAGTACCTCTCCTTTTATAGGAGGTGGTAATTCCCATTAGGATAAGGATTAGAATTAATTTAAAATCACGTAAATAATAACATATTAAATTAAATTTGGTTTAAACTTATTTTGTTCAAATTCGAATCAACTTAGATAAAAACCCTCATTTAATTTAAATTCACATGAAATCATTTTTTTTAATTTATCAAAATTAATTCAAATATTAATAAAACAAATTCTTAAATATCTTTTTTCCATAATTATTAAAATATAACATTAATTAATTTCAAAAATCAAGGTAATTACTTAAATATTAAATCAATAAGTAGCTTTTTATAAATAACAAAAATATGTTACTATACAAATTCCAAATTTCGTAAATATCTAGAATATATTTTATATAAACCAAAATTTTCCAATTCACTACTTATTTTAAAACGACGAACAAAATAACTCATTTATAAAGATAAAATATTTATTATATTTATTTGAACAAGTACTTTCCTATAAAAAATAATTTTATAATAAAAATATTTTTCTAAAAATATGTACGCTCGCACATATTCGTACTCGTCAAGCAATTTATGAAATATGCCGTTTGCGCATAACGTACAATACGACTACGCGACGTACAATACAAAAATTTTAAATCAATACCAAAATCGATAAAAATATAGTAGAAATTTAGGGGTTTTATAGCTTGCTCATGGGGGAAATCCTTTGAATCAGTGCTTGGCATCGATGAATCGGATGGGTGTGCAGAAGCTCTTCTCTCAAGACGATGCCTTCTGCTATACGGGACATAATATATGGAACAGTGTAACTCAGTTGTACCAGTGAGACTGTAGCCAAATTGGCAAGTTTAATGTAAAGAAGTCGGTATATTCAGTTGTAGCCTAAAGGGCAAGTGTATACATTTAGTTGGCTATTCGAGAGTCTTGTAATCAGTTGTAAACTCTGTATTCCGCTGCAAGTCTTGTAATCTATTACGATTATCAATAAAGAGATACATTTCTTCATATCTTGTGTGACTTCAATTTATCTGCTTGGTTTTGTTGTGTTGTCGATGTTTTTGAGAAATCCCAGAAACTATAATGGTTTTGCCTTGTACAAGTGCAATCTAGACTTGTACGACATCACGCCCAGTGGTTAGGTTTCGATCCTCTGGGATCGGGACGTGACATCCGCCTTGCTGATCGGTAGGACCAGGGACAATGTCGCTGAAGAAACGACATAGGGAACAATAAGGAAGGACCATGATAGATCGAGGATATAAACATGTGATCAGGTCAAGATTTTGGAAAGATTAGAAGACACGAGTAGAGATCAAGGGCGAGTGCTGATTGAGACATCTATCCGATAAAATCCTCACACATCTTGATTTACAAGACCTACATGGGCCACCACTTAAACCGTGTCACGCCCCAGAACCAGAATACTGGAGAACAGGGGACAGACACAGCCAGCTACGTATATTGAAGTATAATCTTCCTCGATATACGGTCACGGCTGTCTAGATGCATGAGGATTTATCTACAAGCCAACAGTCTCTTATGGTCATGAACAAGCCTAGTGTCTCAATCTCAAGCAAGTAAGTAAATGTTACAAGATGTTAGATCATTAGACATACAAAATAAGGCGTCCCAAACATTACATATTCAGATGATCATGAAGCTAGTCATACAAAATGTGAAGACTAGCAAGAGTTTCAGTCATACATGATCAACCCTAGGATTTGTCAGTCATGTTACAGTCTGTAGGCAGACAGTAAGAAAAGTTGCAAACGAGCTAACACTTGCTCTGCGGCTAAACTTCTCAAAAGAATATTTTTAAAAGAGAGTGGGAGAGCAAAATAAGAACCCACTCATTGCCAGTGTTGCGCCTAGTGGTCACCATCTGGCAGGAAAGCTGGAGGATCCTCGAGTCCTACTCTAAAATTTGGCCATATAAAACCAGCTGGATCAGACCCCAGAAAGAGCAAGTACCACAAGGGAGGCTTCACTTAGGAACTAAAGCCAGCAAGTTAGAACACAAAGCATAATGATAACAAGAAAACCAGAAATAGGATAGTAGGGTGATAAACGATAAGATAACTAAAAAACTATTCTGGTAGCCAAGTTACAACCCGTAAACAAAATAAGGACCGGGGTTGTAACCCTTCGCCTGAACAGAACTTACTCTCTAACCAATTATCGACAAGAGTACAGCATGAACAAACATGTGCTGAAATAATCATAGACTGGCATTTCTTAGAAAAGACTAGACTGGACTACATCCATCAATAACGGCCAAGCAAAGAGTACGGCTTGATACTTTAACTAGCTAGGGTTATCATAAGCCTAGTTACTAGCAAGATACAAAGAGATGTTTCCGCAGTCACAAGCTCTGCAGCTATCCAGGTTATCCAGGCGAGGTTCATTTAAGAGTTATCAAGAATTATTATGTGGCTTGGTGTGCAACACATGACAGTGTGCATAGAACTTGTTTCATGCAGTACCCACATGACAGTGGACTGGAAATGTGCCCTACTCGATGGCAGGCTACAAGTCCCTCAGGTGTGGCCGGGATAACGGGATCGCCTGTAACTGGAAACATCTCCCTATATGAACTACTTGATCAATCTAGTCATTAACTTAGTCAGATTCAGTATAAATCCCTGACCGTGGGAAATCAGGAATTCATATATGTCCTAGACATATAATATAATATATATATTATATATATAATAGTATATATAAGATATATATATATATGTATATATACACATATATATATAATAAAATAAATAAAAATAAAAAACAAAACAAAAGAACACAAAAGGGGGGCTCGAACTCGGCCCGCTAGAACAGTGGGGGGTGTGTCTGAGCGCCACTCGGCTGACCATTGGGTTAGTCCGAGCCTGCTGTTAGGGATAGGGTTTGGGTTAATTATAAAGTAAAATAGGATAACGGGTTGGAAAATAAACCAAACCCGATAACCAAATCCATTAGCCTATAATTCTGTGTCTTCGTGTCCTGACAGTTAGGGACACGGAGACACACGAATCCTGTGTGCAAGGTGTGTACGTCACACACGACACGAGTTTCTCATGTCCGAGTCCACCATCAAACTCACCGACATGAATTGACCCTTCTACGTGAAAACGAGACACGTGGGTGAATAAAATACGAAGGGACACGTACGTGTCCGGTACGAGGAAGCTGTCGGGGGTGCTAGCGGCGTCTGTAGGCGTCGGGGTCGACGGAGGAAGGTGGTGCTGAGTTCGTCACGTCATGGCGAACAATATGGTTGTGGTTGGAGGCGGTGGCGTGGGCTGTAGGGGTGGTGGTAGTAGACCTAGGCTTTTAGGTTTCCGACGAGTGGTCGTCGGAGAAGAAAGGGGGTCGGCCGGCGCTGTGGTGGTCGGGAAATAGTCTAGGATTAGGGTTTAGGTCGGGGTCTATTTATAGGGTCGAATGGCGGTAGAATTAGGGTTAGGGTTACGAGAAATTAGGGTTTGGCCGGTCGTCGGTGAGATCGTGGGGGGGGAGGTGACGGGTGTTTTACAATTTGGTCCCCCAAGTTTGGGGTTTTACAAACAAACCCTACCGCCTTATAGTTTGTAAAATATAATTTACAAACTGATATAAAACAATTCGAAAAATTACAAACTGATATAAAAATAATTCAGTAAATTACAAATTCATATTAAAACAATTTAATAAATTGCAAGTTGATATTTAATAATTGCAGATTGATATTTTAAGCTATAAAATTATTTAAAAATCCTAGAAAATTCCTAATAATTATAATAACTTATTTTAAGGATAAAAATGCTATTTAAAATATAATTCCTTATTTTTAAAATAGTTAAAATATTCAGGGGCTTACAAATCTTTCCTCCTTAAAAAATTTCTTCCTCGAAATTCACAAGGATAGAAGACTCTACAAACATTCTAATATAGCAAGCAATGCAAACAAATGACTAAGGCTACTATTAAGACTAACCTCTAAGGTATTAAGCGGGAACGGGTGGTTCCCCCGCGGCTGTTGGGTCGAACAAGTAAGGATATCTCTCCCGCATGTCCGACTCCCTCTCCCAAGTAGATTCTCCCAAAGAGTGACGGCTCCAAGCTACTCGGACCAAGGGTATGACTTTGTTCCTCAGCCTCTTCTCTCTTCTGTCCAATATCTCCACTGGCTGCTCAGTAACTGCAAGGCTCGGTTCGATCTCCAACTCTGAATGATCAAGCACATGGCTGGGGTCTGAAACGTATCTCCTCAGCTGAGACACATGAAAGACATCGTGAACTCCTGCTAGGTTGGATGGAAGTGCAATCCTGTAAGCTACCTCTCCGATCCTCCCAAGTATCTCGAATGGCCTAATGTATCTGGGGCTCAACTTGTCGCCTCGTCCGAACCGGATCGTCCCTCTAGTAGGTGATATCTTCACCAGTACCATATCTCCGTCAGCGAATTCCATCGGTCTGCGACTAGCATCGGCCCAGTGTTTTTGTCTGTCCTGAGCAACTCTGAGTCTGTATCTAATCATCCTGACCTTCTCTGCTGCATCCGTGATCATCTCTGGACTAAGCATAACTCTATCCCCAACATCATCCTAAAAGAGCGGTGTACGGCATCGTCGTCCATATAGTGCCTCGAAAGGAGACATACCGATGTTGGCTTGGTAGCTGTTATTGTATAAAAACTCTACCAAGTGCAGATGGCTCTCCCATGATCCGCCAAAGTCCAGCACACAAGTCCTCAGCATGTCCTATAGCGTCTGTATCGTCCTCTCGGACTGTCCATCTGTCTGTGGGTGGTACGCTATACTAAACTTGAGTCGACTGCCCAACTCTTCATGTAAGCTCCTCCAGTAGTGGGACGTGAATCTGTTGTCCCGGTCTGATACGATGCTCACTGGTGCCCCGTGTAAGCGAACTATCTTCTGTATGTATAGCTCCGCCAACTTCTCGGTGGAGAGCCCCACCTTGAAGGGTATGAAGTGCGCACACTTCGTCAGCCTGTCAATGATGACCCTAATGGCATCCTTCCCTCCTTGGGA
>JANAVB010044853.1:0-46532 GCA_029216955.1 Iris pallida | reverse complement strand
CAATCGCTTGCGGCAGTCGGAAACCCTAGATGAGTTCTCCCACAAAAAGCTGCTAAAATTTCTAGGTTTAACGAATATAATAATATATATAGGAGAGAGAGTCAGTGGGCTGCTGGACACCGACAGGTGGGCCCAGTGCTGACTGTACAGCTGACTGTGCAGATGACTGTGTAATTAGTTAATTTAAATGCAGAAATCGTTAAAAACTCATTTTAATTCCAAATAAATATCAAAAAAATCCAGAAAATTGTAGAAAATTATAGAAAAATACATTTAACCTTCTAGAATATAAATAAAAATGTTTTACCTCATATTACTCCTAAATGGCCTCATAATAAATATTGGAAGTCTTTAAAAATATATAAACTTTAATGAATAAACACTTAAATATTGCCAAAAATTATGAAAAAATTCTAGAAAATATAAAATAGCATAATGAACCCTAAAAAATATTTGGGGTCAATATATGCTCATAGGCTTGCACAAGAAATTCTAGAAGTCTTTGAAAATAGGTTTTTCCTATATTTAATTATCTAAAAATCCCAGAAAAATTGTAGAAAAATACAGAAAATATATTTAACCTAATAGAGCCTAAAGAAAAATAATGGGTCTCAAAATAGTCACAAATGGCCTCAAAATAAATTATGAAAGTCATTCATTAATATAAATCTTCATAGAATAAATATTTAAAATATATAAAAATGTCTAAATATCATAATAAAATATAATATAGCTATAGAATGCATATAGACCCTATCTAGAGATCATGTGACCACAAGATGGTCATAACTCACCTGTGGGCTTAGTCACAACTCCAATGATCATAGAAAAATTAAATGTAAACTAATCAAATAAAAAAAAATATCACAAAATTTTGGGAAGAGGAGTTACATCATGACCTAGAGTTAGCTGCGGTGATCTTTGCACTCAAGTTGTGGAAACACAACTTATAAGGAGAGCAAGTAGAAATCTTCACAGACCACAAGAGCTTGAACTATGTGTTCACATAGAAGGAGCTGAACATGAGACAGAGAAGATGGTTGGAGTTGATGAAGGACTTCGACATCGATTTACAGTATTGTCAGCCCCTATTTTTTAAATTTGGTTTAGTTAAATGTTAATGACCTATTTAGCTTTAAAATAATTTATTATGATTTTTAGAAATTTTTCTAGAATTTTTAAATGATTTTAAATAATTTTTATGTCAAAATATATCATTTTGTAATTATTTAAAATATTTTAATATCACTTTGTAATATTTAAATTTGTTTTTATATCAGTTTGCAAATACATCAATTATTTTAATTGTGATCTGCAAATAATAATTTGCAACTGTTAAACTTTGGGCCTTTCTGCCAAACCCCAAAGTTTGGGAACCCGACTGCAAAACCCTAATCACCTACCCCCGACGACTGGCCAGCTGCCCCGACGATCGTCCCCCCTTTCTCCGCCTTTCTCGGCCGACCAAACCGACTTCGACCAACCTCTCCCCCCTATAAATACTCCCCTCGTCGAAACCCTAACCCTAGACTAATTTTCGGCCAACCCAGACCCTTCTTCCCCGACGAGACCCTAACCCTAACCCTAACTCCGGCCACCACCACTAGACGTGCCTCGTCGAGACGAGTGCAGCGCCATGTCGACGACGCCTCCTCCGCCCTATCGCCGCACCAATAGCCCGCTCGACTTGGACACGTACGTGTCAGTTTTGTTTTCGTGTCGAATTTGTGTCTCAAACTCACATATGCGGCTTGCCGCGTCCTGACGAACCTAGTGGTAAGTCTGGACACGTCCAACTCGACTCGTACGTGTCGTGCATGGTCGGGACACTTGGACTCGGCCGTTCTTCGTGTCCCAAACAGTCAGGATACGAAGTTTGGCTATCGGATTTAAACCCATTAACCTAAATCTAACCTAAAACTAACCCGAACCTATTTCCTGACAAATGACTCGGGCTGACCCCCTGGCCATCCCGACCGCACCTAAAATTCGACCCCCTGGGCCGAGTTCGAGCCCCCTTCCTTGTTTATTTTCTTTTTTTGTTTTGTTTTTGTTTTATTTTATTTTATTATATATGTATTTATATATATATGTATATGTGTATATTTATTATTATTATATATATATATACTATTATATATGTATATATACAGTATTTGTATATGTATATATATATATTTTATATTTAGTATTTTATTATATAAGTGTATATAAATATATATATATATATATATATATATAATATATATATATATATATATATATATATATATATATATATATATATATAAATGTATCTATGTATATATATATAAATGTATCTATGTATATGTGTTTATGTGTATATATATTATTATTATATATATATATTGTTGTATATATGTATACAGTATTTGTATATATATATATTTTATGATTAGTATTTTTATATGTATATATGTATATCTATTATATATATCCTTTATATATATATATATATATATATATATATATATATATATATATATATATATATATATACATATATATATATTTATATATTTATATATTTATATATTTATATATTTATATGTATATATATTGTTGTTATATTTTTATATATGCATTTCAAATTCTACTTTGTACAAAATATTATTGTGCATAAATTCACAAGTCATTTTTATTATTTAAATTATGACTTGTATATTTTAACACTTGAAAAATATATTTATGTATATAAATTACGGCTTTTATTGATTATGACCAATTGATGTCCAAGCCTAGCATGGGTTTTTGGGCCCAATTGTGTCTAATACATTCAGAGTCTGTACAAGTCATATTGGACTTGATTCATGGCTCTGGATCATGTATCTGGACTTCGGTTCAATTTCGAATACATGGACAAAATAGTAAATAATTAATTAATTATTTTTAGAAAATGTTACTTGCTGTTTTTGAATTTTATATATATTTAAAATGCTGTAAAAATTTAGGAAAAATTGTATTTAAATACTATGTTAATTTAGATAATTTATTATAATTTTTTTAGCATTTATTAAGTGCTTTTGGTATTTTATAAAAATAGGAAAATATAACTCATTTTCAGTACATATATGTTTGCTGATTTTTAATAAATATTTATGAAGGTTTATAAATTCCAGAAAAAATAGTATAAATTTCTATAATTAACAAGGATAATTTGGTACTTTATTTTACGTAAAATTGAGCTTTTTGTCTATCTCAAAATTGTTGAAATACAGTTTACAGTTTGATTAATTATTGAATCATTACGACTTGCAACGTTTTATGTTGTTTTGAGTTATAGTCGTAGTGGACCTCCCCCTGTACTAGTATAAAGACCCTGGAAAGTTAGTTAGAGTATTGTGTCACCTCATATTGGTCTCTTATGCTAAAGTCATCATTTGGCTAGGTATCCAGTCAGAAAGTCGTGTTGCACCAATAGTGTTTTAGTATTTAACTTAGTGTAAAAATTAAGTTTATGTATTTATTTCTATAGTGACGAGTCACCAGGCATCTATAGCATTTTTATCGCTGCTTTGCTTTGCTAAAGGCAAGTACTTCTATAAACTTTACATACTGTTGCAACAATGAACTGTGATTGCAACCATATTAAATGTTGATCCTTGGAGTAGCAAGTCAAACCTTCACATGTTGTATTATTTTCAGTCCCTACCATGTTTAGAACAGTTTTATATCTCTCACATGATTAGAATCTGGGTTATGGGGAAACTGATAGTTGAGTACGAGATCATGCCCCCTTTATCGTACCGAGCAAAGTTTCATTCTACATGTTACTGTGTCGTAGGCCATTATCCCGTATTTCTGTATGGATGTACACCTATGCTTGTGCACTTGTACGTATGTATATTTATTTACATGTGCCTCAGTACATTGTACACCTATTGATGATCATGTACCTGCTACAGTTTTAAATATTACATATACATCTATCTCTATGATATATGTGTCCTTACCATGATAGATTATGATGTGACATGATTCCAGTTTATTACATTCATGTTCATTTCATGTTTCGTATATTTAGTTTGCTAGAATCAGTACTTGCTTTCGTCCTGACAGGATAACGTTGTAGGTATACTTACTGAGGAGGAGTTGCTCTGTGATTCATATTATGGAGTTACTGCCGAGGACCAGGCTTTGTCTTACGAGGATGTACCTGCGGGGAAACTCGTCTAGTTGTCTATTTACATTTTGGACTTTGAGAGTAGTCATGTATTAGACTATATATTTTGTGACTGAACCTGTATCCAGCTTTACATTTCGGACTTGTACTTGGACTTATTATTATACGAGATGACTTTTGTGTTTGAAAACAATTCTGACTCTTTATTACTTATAGAACTGTTAGCACATTTTAGTCTTATCATGTTATCTTTAGAACAGCTTACTACGCTTTACCTCAAGCATAGGCTGGACATGACTCGGCCCGACCCAACAATTTGGATAGCGGATCGTGACAAGTATCATCCCGGGAAGACAAATGTGGTAGCAGATGCGCTGAACAGGCATCCGATGGCATGGTATCTGATGATGGATCGACATTTGCGGAAAGATCTGGAGAAGCTCGGTATTGAGATGATTCAGCCTGGATCAGTGATACAGATGATGGCGCTAGATGTTCAGTCAGGTCTGATGGAGCAGATCAAGGAGACTCAGTCTACAGACGAGAGCCTCCGCAGACTCAGAGTTCAGGCTTTAGCTGGATTGCTTGATGACTTCACCATAGCAGAGGATGGATTTTTGAGGCACGGCAGCCGGCTATGCATACAGAAGGGTGAGCTGATAGAGGCAATCTTGCAGAAGGCGCACCGATCACGATATTCTATTTACCTCGGTGCCAACAAGATGT
The DNA here is from genome assembly GCA_029216955.1 of Iris pallida. Lineage (NCBI taxonomy): Eukaryota > Viridiplantae > Streptophyta > Magnoliopsida > Asparagales > Iridaceae > Iris > Iris pallida. The sequence goes on along the minus strand of JANAVB010044853.1, from coordinate 41,662 downwards.
ACCGTGACTTGCGAGAGCATCTCTGGTGGCACGAAATGAAGAGAGATGTATCACGCTTTATTTTGAGGTGCCTAGTTTGCCAGCAGGTAAAGTCAGAGCGTCAGATACCAGCTGGTCTATTGCAGCCGTTATCCATTCCCGAGTGAAAGTAGGAACATATTACGATAGACATTGTCTCAGGGCTTCCTCATTCCCAAGGAGGGAAGGATGCCATATGGGTTATCGTTGACAGGCTGACGATGTTTTCTCATTTCATACCCTTCAAGGTGGGACTTTCCACCGAGAAGTTGGCAGAGCTATACATGCAGCAGATAGTTCACTTACATGGAGTACCGGTGAGCATAGTATCAGACCGGGACAGCAGATTCACATCCCATTATTGGAGGAGCTTATAGGAGGAGTTGGGCAGTCGGCTCAAGTTCAGTACAGCGTACCACCTACAGACTGATGGACAGTCCAAGAGGATGATTCAGACACTTAAGGACATGTGTACTGGACTTCAGAGGATCATGGGAGAGTCACCTTCACTTGGTAGAATTTTTATACAACAACAGCTACCAAGCCAGCATCGGTATGTCTCCATTCGAGGCATTATATGGACGATGATGTCGTACACCGCTCTTTTGGGATGATATTGGAGATAAAGTTATGCTTGGGCCAGAGATGATTACTGAGGTAGTAGAGAAAGTAAGGATGATCAGAGACAGACTCAGAGTTTCTCAAGACAGGCAAAAACACTGGACCGATGCTAGTCGCAGATCGATGGAGTTCACCAACGAAGATATGGTGTTAGCGAAGATATCACCTACCATAAGGACGATCCGATTCGGACGAGGCGGCAAGTTGAGCCCTAGATACATTGGACCGTTCGAGATACTCGGCTGGATCAGAGAGGTAGCTTATAGGGTTGCACTACCACCCAACCTGGTGGGAGTTCATGATGTCTTTCATGTGTCTCAGCTGAGGAGATATGTTTCCGACCCCAGCCATGTACTGGATCATTCACAGTTAGAGATCGGACCGAGTCTTGCAGTTACGGAGCAGCCAGTAGAGATATTAAACCGAAGGGAGAAGAGGCTGAGGAACAAAGTTATACCCTTAGTCCCAGTAGCTTGGAGCCGTCACTCTCTAGGAGAATCTACTTGGGAGAGGGAGTTGGACATGAGGGAGCGATATCCTTACTTATTCGACACACCAGCCGCGAGAGTGCCATCCGTGTCCACTTGATACCTTAGGGGTTAGTTTTAATAGTAGTTTTAGTTATTGCTTGAATTGCTTGCTATATTAAATGTTTGTAGAGTCTTCTATCCTTGTGAATTTCGAGGACAAATTTTTCAAGAAGGAAAGATTTGTAAGCCCCTATTATTTATTTAATTTAAATTAAGGGTTTTTAAATGCAAATGATATTTTTAGCCTTAAAATATTTTATTATAACTATTAGGAATTTTCTAGAATTTTTAAATAATTTTTAAATGGTTTTTAAAGCCTAAAATATTATTTTGAAATTTATTAATTTGTTTTTATAGCAGTTTGCAATTAATTTAAATATTTTTAAATCAAACTGCAATATTAGAATTGTCTGTACAAATATAAATTTGCACAGAACACTGCGGGAGTGGATTTGCAAATTAGGATTTGCATACTGACAAGCGGTGGGTGTTTTTACAATTTACGTAAAGGACAGGGATGTTTGTGCAAAACCACCCACGACCGCCCACGTCACCGGTCAGAGCTTTATCGTCTTCCCCAGCCAACTTGTCGAAACCCTAACCCTAAACCCTAATTTACTAATCGAAACCCTAATCTAACCCCCAAATACTAGCCTATAAAGCCCCCTCGACCGAAACCCTAACTTCATTCCTCTTTCCGACCACCCTACCCACCGCCATAACTTCTTCTTCTCCGACCACTCGTCCGAACACTAGATCTGCCCTAGGCGCCACCCTAGCCGACGTGAAGGCCTATGACCGCCACCAAACCGTTCGCCTCGACGAGACGAACTCCGATCCAATTTTTTTCGACGCCCACGACGCCTCCTCCGCCGTTGCAGCAGCCCCGACAGCCCCCATTTGTCGGACACATACGTGTATCTTTGTGTCTGCTTCACTTTCGTGCCTCAATTTCACGTAGGTAAGTCGCCTCGTGTCAAGGAGTGTCGTAATGTCCTTGGACACGGGAGATTCGTGGCAGATTCGTGTCAATCAAGGTGGATACAAGACTCGGTGTCAGACTCGACCGTTCGTGTCCATAACTGTCGGGACACGGATTTAATTAAATGGGTTTGGGTTTACTGTGTTTATTGGGTTTGCGAGTTTACTGTTCATGCGGGTATTGGGTTCGGCCCAATGGGTTTGGGCTGAGTTTAATATATATATATATAATATATATATATATATATATATATATATATATATATATATATATATATAATATAATATATATATATATATATATATAATATATAAAATATATAATATAAATATATTTGAAATATAAATATATATAAAAATAAAAAGATAAATATAAATATAAAAATATAAAATATAAAAAAAATATAATATATATAAATATATATAATAATATATATATAATATATATATATATATATATATATATATATATATATATATATATATATATATATATATTTATATATATATATATATAATATAATATATATATATATATATTATATATCTATATATAATATATATATATATCTATATATATATATATATATATATATATATATATATATATATATATATATATGTATATGTATCTGTAATTCTATATATACTGTTAATACTAGTATAACTATTTATATATACTATATATATATTATATATATATATATATATATATATATATATATATATATATCTATATTATATATATATATATATATATATCTATATATATATATAATATAATATAATATATATATATATATATATATATATATATCTATATATATATCTATATATATATATATATATATATATATAATTGTTATGTATATCTATTTATATATATACATATTTTTATACCATTTAATGTATATGTACTTCTATGTATATGTATAAATGGTGCTATATTTTGATATATGTAAATTTACATGTTATTTTATTATCAGTAAATATTATGGTTAAGTATATTTTACTGCATTAAAATATTATTATAATATTTTAATATGCAGATGTATCTATATATTTAATTTCGTATTTTTACGTATTCTGTGAATTATGGCCATTTAAGTCCAGACCTAGCATGAGTTTTGTGGACTTAAATGAGTCTAAGTATATTCAAGGTCTGTACGAGTCATATCGGACTTGATTCATGGCCATGGGTCCCGTATCTGGACTTCGGTTCAATTTCGTATACATGGATAGATATAATGAATAATTATTTATTTATTTTCAGAAACTGTACCTTTCTGTATTTGAATTGTTAGACAGTATATGATTATTGTAAAAATCTTAAAAAAATTGTATTTAAATACTATGTTAATTTAGCTAATTTAATATAGTTTTTCCAGGATTTACTTTGTACTTTTGCCATTTTATAAAAATAGGAAAATAGAACTCATTTTTAAAGTACTTATGTGTACTAATTTTTAATAAATATCTATATTTATTTATAAATTCCAGAAAAACTAGTATAAATTTCTATAATTAACAAGGATCATTATGATACTTTATTTTATATATATTGGAGCTTTTTGACTATCTTATTAATTATTGGGACACAGTGTACAGTCTGATTTATTAATTAAATAATTATATCTTGTGAAGTTATGTGTGTTTTTGGGATATTTTAGTATTGGGACCTTACCCTACCTTAATATAGAGACCCTAAAAAGTTGGTTTAGATATTGTGTCACCCCATATTGGTCTCCTATGCTAAAGTCATCACTTGGCTAGGTGTCCAGTTAGAAAGTCGTGTCACACCACTAGTGTCCTAGTCTTGAGCTTAATATGGAAACTAAGATTGTATATCCTTTTTAACAGTGATAGGACACCGGACATCTATAGCTTCATATTTTTACCCTTGTCTTGTACGAGGCGAGTACCAATACAAACTCTATTTACTGCATATGATAATGAATTGCGCATGAACAATGTTAATACAGTTAGTTAAACTGAAAATCATATCTTACATATTTCTATGTACCTACCGTATACTTCACATGCTTTAAACTGCTTTCAGTATCTTTCACATGCTTTAAACTGTTCTTGTATCTCTCACATGTTATGACTTGGATTATGAGGAAACTAATAGTTGAGTACGTGATCATGCCCCCTTCTTCCGTACGTATATACCGAGCAAGGTCGCATTACATGCATACCTTATCGTAGGCCATTATCCCGCATTTCTGTACGTATGTACACCTATACTTGTAGACTTGTACGTACGTACATTTTATTACATGTAGACTTGTACACCGGTACATTTTATACCTATTGACGATCACATGCCTGCTCCAGTTTTAAATATTACATATACATCTGTCGCCATGACAAATGTATCTTCTACATGATAGATTGTGATATGCCATAATTTTTGTTTATTACATCTCTTTTCATTCGATGCTCAGTATATTTAGTTTGTAGAACCAATACTTGCTTCCTTCCTGACAGGAAACGTTGCAGGTATACTTACTGAGGAGAAGTTGTTATGTGATTCCTATTATGGGGCCACCATTGAGGATCAGGCCTTAGCCCACGAGGATGTACCTACGAGGAACCTCGTCTAGTTTGTTGTTTTAGTTGCTCTGGACTTTGAGAGCAGGACTGTTTAGACTATGTATTTTTGTTACTGGACTTAGTATCCAGTTTTACATTTTGGCTATGTATTTTAAACATATTCGTATTTTAGATGCTGTGTTGTGATGATTTCGTTAAACATGACAAATAGAACTGTTAGTCCACTTTGATCTTTTACTGTCTGCTTTTAAAAGAATAGCTTACTGCGCTATAACGCAAGCGTAGGCTGGACATGGTTCAACCCGGCCCAACAAATTGGGTAACGGGTCGTGACAGCGACGGCGCCGGCGGCAGCCGCCCGCAGCCGCAGCGGTAGCAGCCAGCGCAGAAGCGGTAGCAACAGCAGCAGTAGCAGCAGCAAAGCAGCAACGGCAGCATAGGGGCCGGCCAGCTGTTAAGGAGAAGGAGAGGAATGAGAAGAAAAAGAAGAAGAAAGAAATGAAGGAAGAAGGAAAAAAAGGAAAGAGAAAATAACAAGGAAATTTACCTTGTTATTGGGAGAGAGGTGTGAATGGGTTTTCTCTTTCCTCTTCATCCATTCATAATATGAATGAAAAGCATGAAATGACTAGGATGCCCTTTGGGCTTAGTCATAATTGGAAGAAATGACACTTGGTCCATTCTCATGCATGGATGCCACATAGGTGGCTCATTATGGTACAAAATTTCAATTTGCTAGGGGACCAAAGTGGAAAGGATAATTGTTTAGAAAAATAATAAAATAAAAAAATTAAGGAAGAAAAAAATTAAATCAGTACATAATTAATTAGGCTATGATACTCTACCCACCTTAATTAAATTTCGTCCTCAGAATTTAAGGAATGAGAAATGGAAAAGAAGGTGCTAAAGTACCTTAATCTTCAAATAGGTAGGGGTATAGTTGTCGCATCTCATCTTCTTTTTTCCAAGTAGATTCTCCAGGTGAGTCCTTGTTCCAAGATACTCGAACCAATGAAATAGTCTTATTTTTAAGAACCTTCTATCTTCGATCCAAAATTTCCACCGGCTTCTGTTCCAGGCGTAGAGTTGGACCCACTGTGATCTCTGAATGATCGAGTATGTGACTAGGGTCTGGTACATACTTTCGAAGTTGAGAACATGGAATACATTATGCACTCCTTCCAGAGAGGGTGGTAAAGCCAGTCTGTAGGATACATCTCCTACTCGTTCCAGAACATCAAATGGGACTATATATCTCGGATGTAGCTTTCCTCTTGTTCTAAATCTGATAATTCCCCGAGTTGGCGAGATCTTTAAAAATACATGATCGCCAACCTTCAAGTCCAAGTTTCTTCAATGCTTATCTGCCCACATCTTATATCTGTCTTACGCTGCTTGGAGATTGTCATGCCCCGATTCTGTAGAATCGACAGTCGTCCCCCGGGCATGATGTCGTGCGAACCTAAGTTGCGATCGCACAAGGCATAGTCATAAGGTTATCCGAAACACAACATCAAGTTAGAGTATGCAGAGAAATTGGATGACACATTTGAAATAGAAGTAAACTTTTTATTGATAATAAAATTATTTTACATGACTCCTTTATAATCAGTGCCGTACGGGCTTACAAAATGACTCAACTTACAAAACGAACGCTGATGAGATAGTCGTTCCATACATTACATCCCTTTTTACAAGCAAATCATAACACTTTCCACCTGCTATTGAGGGAAGTCGAGTCGTCATCTTTTCCTTCTTTTGGAATGAGTGCAGGGTCTTCAAAAGGATTTCCATAAACAAGCCTTCAACTCACGAACGAGGCTTCAAAAGTATTCATGTCGCCTTGAGCTTTAAATGGCACGTCCTTCGTAGTTCGGGGTACCTGCGTGGAGAGCGAGGATCAGTACATTACACTTTGTACTGGTGTATGGCTATTTAAGTTCCAAGCTCTCATTTGGTTGAAGAGTTTAAATGACTTAGTTTATGAATGTTTCTAACCATCCTAATGAATTTCAAACAAGCATATGACAAGCATAATATGAAATACGTTAGAACTTACCCACGACGGACCGCGTCGTGCCTTATGAGACTTACCATGTTCTTCCCTGTCAATTGTTATCGCTAGCATAGCGTGTGCAGTTTACGTATGATTGGTCACTGACATCACAAGCCATCCTGGACTTATAGCTTTGTTAGTCGGGGCCCTTTTAACGCAAGTAGCGAGCCCCGTTGCAAGTCCCCACCTAACCCGTGCTATCATCCAGCACAACTATACCCTCTTTTCTCCTAGGCCAAAATGGTCCCGTGACCCCGGGTTGCCACTCGAGGAAACTATCACCTTTTCGACAAGTTGTCCATGACCGTGCAAAGACAATTTTTAGTTATTAAGGTATAGCCTACATTCTCTTTGAAAACTTGATCATTTTATCGTGTTCGTACCCTTTCATTTATTCTTTCATTCGCAACAACATTATCGATTTACCTAAGAAGGGGTCGAGAAGAGAAGGGTCAACCACTCACCTTGAATTTTGCTTGAGGCGAAAGACTTGTTGGCCGCGCTAGACGTCGCCTACGCGATTACCTGAAATCACATAAGCAATCGATTAGAATACTATATTATTCAAGAAGTTTGATAGAAAATGCGAGTTCGAAATGCAAGCCATGAAAACCATCGAAAATATTCACGAAAACGTATTCAAAAAACTAAGGCCAAAACCAACACAAGCGGCGCAAAAAACAGAGCTACGGGAGGTCTCTACCGACTCAGCCGCAGAGTCAATCCTTGAGGCGCAACCCGCTGAATATGGGACTTAGTTCCGAAGAAGCCATTCCATAACGGGGAATGGATCTTAATTTAACCGTTCCCGTTCGACCGATTCGATCGATCCTGACCTATCGGTCCCGACTGAATTGATAGCGACAGTGTTCCTTTCTCGCGCACCCCGTGGACGGAGAACAGGACATGATGTAGGGATGGGGCACTACACCATAACCAACTAAGAAAAAGTTTCGTCCTTGAAACTTAAGAATAGAACCTACCTCTACGAGAACAATGAAGAAAAATTTTCCTTCATTTCTGACTCAAGCTCCCGCGTCGACTCCTCGACCGAATAGTTTTTCCAGAGGACGCGGACGAGAGGAATAGCACGGTTACGGAGAAGTTTATCTTTGCGCTTTAAGATTTGCACAGGCTCTTCGACATATGACAAGTCCGCCTTCAGATCCAGCTGACCCAAATCTACTACATGGCTCGGATCGTGCACGTACTTCCGCAACTGTGAGACGTGGAAGACGTTGTGTACATCTGACAATGCAGGCGGCAAGGCAATTTGGTAAGCTACTAGGGCGACTCGTTTCAATATCTCGAACGGACCAATAAATCTTGGGCTCAACTTTCCTTTCGCGTCGAATCTGGTAACTCCACACATGGGCATTACTTTCAGGAATACATGGTCGACTTTCGAGTACTCGAGGGGGCGTCAGTGCATGTCGGCATAACTCTTTTGTCGACTTTGTGATATTTTTAATCTCTTCCGTATCAACTTGACCTTCTGTACGGTCTGCTCCACCAGTTCCGGGCCAAGTATCTGCCGTTTCCTGACTTCATCCCAGCAAATGGGCGATCTGTACTTCCGGCCATACAAAGCTTCATACGACGCCATTTGGATGCTGGACTGATAGCTGTTGTTGTATGCAAACTCGGCCAACGGTAGATGAACTCCCATCTTGACTTCAAGTCGATCGCACAGAGTCGCAATATGTCCTCGAGAATCTGGTTCACCTGCTCTATTTGGCCGTTAGTCTGAGGATGGTAAGCTGAGCTAAACTTCAACTTGGTCCCCCAACACTGAATAAAGCCTACCCCAGAAGTATGCTATGAACCGTCCATCCCGATCCGAGACGATAGATACTAGGAACCCGTACAGCCGAACTATTTCATCAAGGTATATCTGAGCAAGACGGTCGATGCTCCAAGTAACTTTAATGGCTATGAAGTGCGCTGACTTGGTTAGTCGATCGACGATGATCCGGACGGTGTCGTTTCCCCGTGACATCCTCGGCAAGCCAACAATAAAGTCCATAGTGACATGATCCCACTTCCACTCTGGAATGGCTAGGTTCTGCATCTCCCCGCCCGGTCACTGGTGCTCGACGTTAACTTGCTGACAGGCCATACACTTCGACACAAAGAGCGCTACGTCCCTCTTCATGCCGTGCCACCAAAAGATAATACGGAGGTCCTTATATATCTTGGTGCTACCAGGATGCAAGGAATATTTTGCATAATACGCCTCCGTCATTATCTCCTTTCTAAGTTCTGCGTCATCCGGAACGCATAGCCGACCCTTCACTCGCAACACTTCCGACTCGTCCTCTGCAAAGTCGGACGCTTTTCCTGTTGATATCAGCTTCCGCATCTTCTCCAGGTATGGGTCGTCCTTCTGAGAAGACTTGATTCTCTCCAATAGGCTTGGTTCCAGCCGCAGTTGCGCCAGTTTTACGTCTCTAAAACCGACTCGAAGTTCAATGCCCATTCCTGCCAAGTCATGCAGCAGTCGACTGTTGATGCATAACGAAGCTAAGTACTTCTGACTCAGTGCATCCGCTACAACATTTCCTTTGCCCGACGTGTAGTCGATTGATAAGTCGTAGTCTTTGATCAGTTCGAGCCATCGCCTCTGTCGCAAATTCAGTTCTATCTAGATGAAGAGATACTTGAGGCTTTTGTGGTCCGTATAAATCCTGCACGCCACACCATAAAGATAGTGATGCCACAGCTTCAACGCGAACACAATCGCCGCAAGTTCTAGGTCGTGTGTGGGGCAGTTCTTCTCGTGCGACTTCAACTGCTGGGAAGCAAAAGATATCATATTATCCTGCTGCATGAGCACACACCCCAAGCCCTGGCCAGAAGCATCACTGAAGATTTGAAATCCCTCAGTCCCTTCAGGAAGAGCAAGTATCGGGGCCGAAATGAACCGTTGTTTGAGCTCCTGGAAGGAAGCTTCACAGTCGTCTGACCACTCGAATACGACTCTTTTTTTGGTGAGACTAGTCAACGATGATGCAATCTTCACGAAGTCCTTCATGAAGCGTCGGTAGTATCCCACCAAGCCTACAAAGCTTTGAATTTTGCTAACTGATGTGGGCCGTTTCCAATCAGCAACTGCCTTAACTTTCTTCGGATCGACTGAGATGCCCGCGGCAGAGATGATGTACCCGAGAAATGAGATATTGTTCAGCCAGAATTCGTACTTGCTCTCCTTCGCATACAACTGATTTACTCTAAGGGTTTGGAGTACCATCCGCAGGTGTTCTGCATGTTGCGCTCGATCCTTCGAGTAGACAAGGATATCGTCGATGAAAACTACTACGAATTTGTCAACGAACGGACGGAACACCCGATTCATCAAATCTATGAAGACGACAGGGGTGTTTGTCAGACCGAATGGCATTACCAAGAACTCATAATGGCCGTAACGAGTGTGGAAGGCAGACTTTGATACGTCATCTGGCTTGACTTTGAGTTGGTGATAACCTGATCGCAGATCAATCTTCGAAAATACCGTTGCACCTTGGAGATGGTCAAACAAGTCGTCAATGTGGGGCAGGGGATATTTCTTTCGGACGGTGGCCTTATTCAATTCCCAATAGTCGATGCAGAGCCGCATCGATCCATCCTTCTTTCTCACAAATACCATGGATGCACCCCACGATGAGACACTCGGATGGATAAACCATTTGTCAAGTAATTTCTGTAGTTGTGCCTTCAGTTCTTTCAATTCTGCAGGGGTCATTCTGTATGGATCTTTCGAGATCGGTCGAGTGTCAGGGAATGTGTCGATAGTGAACTCTATTTCTCGATCGGGTGGCATACCGGGTAGCTCGTTCGGAAACACGTTTGGAAATTCTGCCACAATGTCGGTCTGACCCACGTTTGCACCATCATGTCTCATGTCACGAACGGATGCCAAGTAGCCATCGCATCTGGAATGAAGCAGCTTCCGAGCAGGAATTGCCGAGATCACCATGTAGGTCGGCGATGCTTCACCACACGAATAGCAGAATTCTGGCACTCCAGGTATGCGAAAGGTGACCTTCTTTCCTGTGCAGTCGATGGTAGCATTGCAAGGACCGAGCCAATCCATACCCAGTATAATGTCGAACTCCTTCATATATAGAACTATCGCATCAAGACCAATTTTTTGACCTCCAATATATATTGTTCCTCTCCCGCAGGCTAAATTTGTGAGTAGTGGCACGCCCGAAGGCATACTTACGCTAAGATCGAGGTCTAACGACATTATGGGAAATTTATGCTCGACGGCAAAGTCCGTCGATATGAAACTATACGAAGCGCCTGAATCAAATAACACACGAGCAGGTACATTATTGAAATTTAATATACCTGTCATAACAGTGTCGGAGGCGAACGCCTCGTCCCGAGTTAGGGCGAAGATGCGCCCTTGAGCATTAGGACGTCGGTCTTGGTTGTTGGGTTGAGGAGGTCGGGGCGCCTGTCCTCGATTTTCTTGACAGTTTTATTGGGGCAGAACATTGAGATATCGTCTTCGGGCCATGCAGTCTCGCTTTAGGTGACCCTTCTGTCCACAAAAGAAGCATCCTCCTTCGAGGACAAAGCACTTGCTCGTATCATGCCCAAAGGAAAGACACTTGGCACAATGAAATGATAGGTTATGTCCCTGGTAGCCGCCATGGTTTGGACACTTTGACGCATGATTGTTACCTCCCGTATAGCTAGAACGCTTGTGGTTGGAATGATTCATAACATCGACAGCGACGGGAGGGTATTGGCTCTCAAGGCAGAGAGCATGATTCAGAGCCTTGCCCATGGTTTTATAATCCAGAACCGTCATATGAGCAGCAATAGAGGGCCGCATACCCACTTCGAAATGCGCACACGATACTCCTCTGTGTGGAGAAATGCACCAGCAAATTTGGACAATCTGTTGAACTCTGCGGCGTACCATTGCATTGTCAGGTTCCCTTGCTTCAACTGCATGAACTCATTTTCCTTTGCTTGACGAACGGCTGACAGAAGGTACTCGACTTCAAAAGCTTTACAGAATGTGGCCCAAGAGATCGGCATTGTATTATTGCCGCGTCGGATCGTTCGTTTGTGCACGGCCCACCAGTCGTGCGCGTTCAACCATAGTTGAAGATGTGCACAAGCGACTTGCTTTGATTCTTCAATGCCGAGGAGCTCGAAGGGATCTTCCAACTCTTTCAACCATTCGATAGCAATAGAAGGGCCTTCGGTGCCGCTGAAGGAAGTACGGCACGCTTTCTTGAATTCTGACACTTCAAAGTTGTATCTTTTCAGTGCCGCCAGTTGACGCTCGGGATCCTTTGTATCGACTTCGATGGGTTGGACCGTCGGCACGATGACAGTAGGTGCAGTAGTAGAATTTTTGTTGCCACAATTGTCTGGATAATATGCTGCAAAGTATCTAGCTATTTTGTTGCAGCTTAGCTTGTGCGTCGAAGCGAGCTTCGAACTGGGCCTGTCGCACCTTCGTCTGTTGATATCGGTTCTCGAACTGTTTCTGCTGCACCTCCATCAGGCGCAACATCTTTTCGATGGTATTGTTAGAAGCTCCGGCTCGCGAACTGCTCGAGCCGCTAGAAGCGCTCTGTACTTGCTCGGCCGCGGGTTCCGACACTTCTGTAATACGAAGGCAAACACATCAATCTCAATAATACGGATTCATTGTATGGAACAACTTATCTCATTAATGCGAGGTCAAAGGTTTGAAACTCTAGACATGAGGCCAAAGAATGTAAAGCCGTGCTCTGATACCATTATGTCACGCCCCGATTCCGTAGAATCGATAGTCATCCCCCGGGCGTGATGCCGTGTGAACCTAAGTTGCGATCGCACAAGGCATAGTCATAAGGTTATCCGAAACACAACATCAAGTTAGAGTACGCAGAGAAATTGGATGACACATTTAAAATAGAAGTAAACTTTTCATTAATAATAAAATCATTTTACATGACTCCTTTACAATCAGTGCCGTACGGACTTACAACATGACTCAACTTACAAAACGAACGCTGATGGTATAGTCGTTCCATACATTACATCCCTTTTTACAAGCAAATCATAACACTTTTCACCTGCTATTGAGGGAAGTCGAGTCGTCATCTTTTCTTTCTTTTGGACTGAGTGCAGGGTCTTCAAAAGGATTTCCAGAAACAAGCCTTCAACTCACGAACGAGGCTTCAAAAGTATTCACACCGCCTTGAGCTTTAAGTAGCACGCCCTTCGTGGTTTGGGATACCTGCGTGGAGAGCGAGGATCAGTACATTACACTTTGTACTGGTGTGTGGCTATTTAAGTTCCAAGCTCTCATTTGATTGAAGAGTTTATATGACTTAGTTTATGAATATTTCTAACCATCCTAATAAATTTCAAACAAGCATATGACAAGCATAATGTAAAATACGTTGGAACTTACCAACGGCGGACCGCGCCGCGCCTTACGAGACTTACCATGTTCTTTCCTGTCAATTGTTATCGCTAGCATAGCGTGTGCAGTTTATGTGTGATTGGTCACTGGCATCACAAGCCATCATGGACTTAGAGCTTTGTTAGTCGGGGCCCTTTCAATGCAAGTAGCGAGCCCCGTTGCAAGTCCCTGCCTAACCCATGCTATCTTCCAGCACAGCTATACCCTATTTTCTCCTAGGCCGAAACGGTCCCGTGGCCCCGGGTTATCGCTCGAGAAACCTATCACCTTGTCGACAAGTTGTCCATGACCGTGCAAAGACAATTTTTAGTTATTAAGGTATAGCCTACATTCTCTTTGAAAATTTGATCATTTTATCGTGTCCGTGCCCTTGCATTTATTCTTTCATTCTCAACAACATTATCGATTTACCTAAGAAGGGGTCGAGAAGAGAAGGGTCAGCCACTCACCTTGAGTTTTGCTTGAGGCGAGAGACTTGTTGGTCGTACTAGACGTCGCCTACATGATTACCTGAAATTGCACAAGCAATCGATTAGAATATTGTATTATTCAAAAAGTTCGATAGGAAATGCGAGTTCGAAATGCAAGCCATGAAAACCATCGAAAACATTCACGAAAATGCATTCATAAAACCAAGGCCAAAACCAACGCAAGCGGCGTAAAAAACAAAGCAACGGGAGGACTCTCCTGACTCAGCCACAGAGTTAATCCTTGAGGTGCAACCCGCTGAATATGGGACTTGGTTTCGAAGAAGCCATTCCATAACGGGGAATGGAACTTAATTCAACCGTTTCCGTTCGACCGATTTGATTGATACCGACCTATCAGTCCCGACCGAATCAATAGCGACAATGTTCCTTTCTCGCGCATCCCGTGGACAGAGAACGTGGCACGATATAGGGACGGGGCACTACAATGATGACTTCAAATTGCCTTGACCTTGTCTATAGTCTGTGTAACTAGCTCTGGACCCAGGAGTTGACGTTCTCCAACATCTCCCCAGCAAGTTGGTGACCGATACTTCCTTCCATACAACGCTTCAAATGGTGCCATTTTAATTCTATCCTGGTAGCTGTTATTATATGAGAACTCAATTAAATGAAAATGGTCATCCCAGGATCCTCCAAAGTCTAAGGTACAAGCTCTTAACATATCTTCCAGGATTTGAATCATTCTTTTCGACTGACCATCTGTTTGTGGATGGTATGCTGTATTGAACTTCAGGCGAGTACCGAGACTATCTTGCAGGCTTTTTCAAAACTTAGAGGTAAACCGAGTATTCCTGTCTGAGACGATACTCACCGGTACCCCATATTGACTAACAATATTCTTCATGTACATATCTGCTAAGAGCTCGGTAGGTTGACCGACCCGAAATGGTAAGAACCTTGCAGATTTAGTAAGCATGTCCACAATTACCCAAATGACATTATTACCCCCTTCTTGTTCTTGGAAGTCCGGATACAAAATCTATCGTAATATGTTCCCATTTCCATTCAGGTACCGGCAGGGGTTGCAAAAGTCCGGCGGTCCGTTGATGCTCAGCCTTTATTTGTTGACATACCAAATATTTTGACACAAATTTAGCTACCTCCCGCTTCATTCCGTGCCACCAAAATTTTTGCTTCAGATCCTTATACATCTTCGTACTCCCAGGATGAATAGAGTACTGAAAAATATGTGCATCAGACATTATCTCAGTCCGGACTTCTCCAAATGGCACACACAAACAATTTTTAAACCTCAAAGATCCATCAGGATGCTTAATCAGTCCAGTTTGTGTTCCAGCCTCAGTCTTGCTCCAAAGTCTTTGCAGTTTCATATCATCCTTTTGTGCCTCTTTAATTCTTTCTATTAGGGGTGATTGTATATGTAAATTTTTCCAGATTCCATCTGTTACTGGACATATTACTTCAATCCCCATCTTCCTCAGATCTTTCAATATTTCTTTAGGTGTATTCATAAAGAAAGCTGCAGGTCTTCTACTTAAAGCATCAACTATTTTGTTTGCCTTTTTCGGATGATATTCTAATTCCATATCAAAGTCCTTAAGCAACTCTAACCACCTTCGTTGTCTCATGTTTAACTCCTTTTGAGTAAATACGTATTTCAAACTTTTATGATCTGTATATATCTTGATTTTTTCACCATACAAGTAATGTCTTCATAACTTTAGTGCAAATACAACAGTTGCTAATTTCAGATCGTGAGTTGGGTAATTCCTTTCATGAGTCTTCAGTTGGCGAGAAGCATAAGCGATAACCCTTCCATGATGCATCCGTACACAACCCAAACCCTTGCCAGAAGCATCACTATAGATCTCATAGCCTCCTGATCCTGATGGTAATACCAGTACTGGAGCTGCGACGAGTCTTTCCTTTAGTTCTTCAAAGGCTGCTTGACACTTATGAGTCCAATTAAATTTTTCATTCTTCCGCGTCAATCGAGTAAGTGGCTCCACAATTCTTGAAAAATTCTCCACAAATCTTCTATAATATCTGGCTAGACCAAGAAAGCTTCGAATTTCTGCTACATTCTTAGGAGTAGGCCATGACTTGACAGCTTCTATTTTCTTAGGGTCTACTGTTATTCTTTCTCCACTTACTATGTGTCTCAAGAAAGAAATTTCCTTTAACCAAAACTCATATTTACTCAACTTTCCATATAGCTTTTCCTGTCGTAGGATTTCAAGTACTATCCTCAAATGTTCTTCGTGTTCCTTCTCATTCTTTAAGTAGACTAATATATCGTCAATGAACACAATCACAAATTTATCCAAATATTAATAGAATATTCTATTCATCAAATCCATAAATATGGCCGGAGCATTATCAATCCAAAAGGCATGACTTGAAATTCATAATGTCCATATCGGGTTCTGAAAGCAGTCTTTGGTATATCTTCCTTCTTAATCTTTACTTGATGATAGCTCGATCGGAGATCTATCTTAGAAAATACAGTCGCTCCTCCAAGTTGGTCGAATAATTCAAAGATCCTAGGTAGTGGGTATTTATTCTTGATTGTCACTTCATTCAGTGCTCTATAATCTATTACCAATCTCAAGCTCCCATCATTCTTCTTTACAAATAGCACAGGTGCTCCCCATGGAGAAATGCTGGGTCTAATAAACTCCTTAGCCAGCAATTCCTTGATTTGATTATTTAATTCCGCTAATTCTTTCTTGTTCATTGGATAGATTTTCTTGGCAATAGGGGCAGCTCCAGGAATTAGATTAATACTGAATTCAATGGCCCTATCCGGTGGCAATCCGGGTAACTCATCAGGAAATACATCCTTAAATTTATCTACAACTCTTGGTCATTCCTCTATTATTTGGTTCTGGAGACTCCTTAGTTCAAACTTCTCTAACTCCTCTTTATCAAACTCCTTCTGAGCTCTAACAAATTCATGCAACTTCCTACTGGGTAAGGAAAATTGAACTCTCCTTTGTCCACAATCGATGATTGCCAATGTTGATATTAACCAATCCATTCCAAACACTACATCATAATTGTCCATGGAAAAGACTAATAGTCTAGCCCGTAAACTTACTCCTCCCATTTTGATTGAATAGTTTCCACAAATTCGACTTACTTCTACTACACCATTGCCCGTAAGAATTTTCAATTTTCTAACTAGAGGTCACTGTAAAACCCCTATTTTTAAATTATTTTTATTATTTATTAGACTTAAAAAAAATTATACAATTTATGGTTTTATTTATTTTTTTAGAAGGACCTTAGCCACTGTTGAATTTTGTAACACAAGACTACCATAAATTTTGGCACGAAAGATGTAGCAGTGTGCTTTGACCAGTATATTAGCCAGATCGTGGGAGGCCTAGCCATAGTTCAGTCCGAACTAGGAAAATCAGGCCGAGTTGTGAAATAACGCATTTAAAATATTTTATTTAGATATTAATTTATATATTGATTTTTAGATGACCCGGTTTGTCGGATCCAGTCCAAATTGGGCCCGAACCGAATTTAAGTCTAGGTAGGCAGGTGGTGGGACCAAAGTGGCCATGTAGACATATTTTATGTACGTAAAAATAATTTTTAAATTATTTTAGAATTTTATGTACAATTGAAAATCATTTAATTATTTGTGCAATTATTGGTATTTTATTATTTAAATAATATTTTACAAAATAGTACATTTGTGGACCCAAAAAAGGGTGTGCAGTGTAAGTGTACTCATTGGGATGATCTTATTAATTTATTATTTTTAAAATTATTTTGTGGAGATTTAATAAACATGGTTTCCTATTTAAATATTATTATTATTTTGAGTGATTTATTAAGGATTGACTTTATATATATATATATATATATATATATATATATATATATATATATATATATATATATATATATATATATATATATATATATATATATATGCTCAAATATATTGAATAATTGGATAGTTAACGTTTAAATGATATTTGAATTTTAAATAGATTTTTTGGTGTATTTATGGATATATACATATCTAGATATAGATATTTATATTTAAAAGTTTAGATTAGAAAAGAGAAAAAAAAAAGCAATTAAATCAACTTGGTCGGCCCCACAAGTGGGCGGCCATGACTTGCTAGCAATATAAAAAAGGGGGGAGGGGACCCTTAGAATCATAAGTAGCAGCAGCAGCTACTACAAATGAGGGGCCGACCCCTTCAGTAAACCCATTATGGCCGACCCCCCTTAAACCCATTATATATATACACATATATATATGGATTGACAAAAAAAACCCTAAACCAATCCTCTTCCACCTTCCTCCTCCTTCCTCCACCCTCGTCCACCTCTCCCCGGCGAGCGCACTCAGCCTCGTACGCCGCGACAGCAGTCCCGCGACGACGGCATCAACAAACAACAACAACAGAATCAACACCAAGGTACCTAACTTTACCGTGCGATTTCTCCCTCATTTTAACTCTGTTTTTAGATCCGTAAATTCGTGTAGAAAGCCCACATGACCCTCTTCAAGATCCCCTAGGTGAATTTTGACATGGCCATCTAACTTGCTCGAAAAATCGAGACGAAGTTGGAGAAAAACCACTTTTCTGAATATTAAAAACTATTTTGAAACATCAACTTGTCGGCCAATTTTCTCGCTGTCCATTAAACTTTCATAAAAACTAATTGAAGGCAGTCAAAGACAACATAACCGAGATTGTAACGCACCTTTTGGATTCACTTTTTATCTAGTATGTAGAAAGTTACACGTTGTTAAAGTTTCCCAAAAAAAATTATAAATTCTGTTTTCAAAAAGTGGAAAAACACCCGATACGGCGTGCGCCCCGACAAACCGAGCGACGTGGACATACACTATACGCATCAAAAGGCTCGTATGGATGTTGTCGACGTGTGAGAACTGACGGAACCCGATTTCGTTGCATGTGCACGACGAAATCAGTACGTATCCGTCGAGATACCCCGTATCGATCCTTTGTAAATTAAGTCACAACTTTGTGCACACTCATCATATCACGATGAAACTTGTGCCATTGGACTCGAAATGTTTTTTTGGTCCTGTGAGCCAAGTTTGGTCCGATTCTGAGACCGTTGATCGGGACGCTATTTTGGTGGGCCCATAATCCCACTCAACGGACGATTTTGTGCACAGCCCACCGGAATCCAAAATTGGACATACCGTTGGGTTCATCTCATCAAAACAAATTCGTAGACATGTAGTTTGACGACTTTAGAGATCGTAGGTTCTGGCGCGTATTTCGGTACAAAGTGGGTCCAACGGCGGACATCGTTTTGACCCAAAATTATGATTTTGCCCCTGTTCCAGAATTTAACTTTTGGACAGGCATTTCCTAGGCATATCTTATATTCCAAACTCGTTCATGATATTTATTGCAGCATTCGAAGTCATCTGCGGGATTTGGCTTTTCTTGCTTCGTTTATTTATCTGTTCCAGCTACTGGATTATTCTCTTTTGCACATAACCTCAGGCAAGATAACTTTCCATTATACTGTTTATATTCTGTTACATTTTATTACATATCACTGTTCATTTATTTCCAGTTCTTATAGTTCTTGATTTTCTGTCTGCTCAGTGATATTAGATATACTTTGTTATTATCCTTTGATTACATGTGGACTTAGAGTTACGAGATCACCGTCTGTAGTGTATTGCATACCCCTTAACACAGTTGTACCACGAGGATGTGTGAGATGAGTAGCATGTAGAGGTACTTGCGTGTGGGCTGATCCCCCATGTGCATGCGTTAGGGCTAACTGGTAATAGAGGCATGTTAGGAGACTTAGCAGTTAGTAGAGGTATATGAGTCAAGGATGTGACTCTGTTAGACATTGGGTGGGAAGAACAGTTCCTTAACGTATGGGCCAAGTATGCACTTCCCTATTGCCGGTTATCTCCGCGGGAGATACGGTCCTGGATCCTGATACTGATTTACTGCTGGCCTCTGACATTCGATGAATGTTATGCTTTGAGGTCCCTGGTATCATGATGGGCCATACCTGAGATTACTGCTACCGAGCCAGAGTGCCCATGCGTTGGAGGTTTGTTCTTAACTGCATAAACACTGTAGTATGGTTAGATTACCTTATTGTCGTCTTGTCACTTATTTCGGGTTGTGACATATTATATATTCAGTTTATTATGGCATGTTCTTTATGTATCTTGTTACGCCTCTGAGGACCTGGTTATCTCTCCAGGTGTGTGCTTCTGGGATTTTGCAGGTGTTCTAGCCAAGGCCGTGATCTTCTCCATTCTTTCGAAGACGATTGCGCTTGGTTCGTCTCGTTATTTTATCGATCACTCCTTGTACATTTTATTTGAGATAGTTGGTAGTGGACTTTGTCTCCGCCCAACGATTGTATACATGACAAATTCAAAGTTGCTTTTATATCAATTATTTATCTAGTGGATGAGATTTAGTTATTATGGTTCTACTGCATTTTACAGCTTATGTATACATACAAGGTTTTTATATATTAGAGTGTACTTCGTATGTACACAGCTGGCATGTCGATGTACCTAGTCCTACGTATTTTGGGACTGGGGCGTTACATGTTTTTGTGGTGGCCCATGCAGGTCGAGTTTATCACTTCGGTTACGTAATTGTACCGGTGTGAGCCTGCAACATAGGATTAGAATCTAGGAATCTCATCCATACAGCTTGACCTCTACCCTTGGCTTCAAATTCCGGACTCTCGTTCGACTTTCTTGAATTGCATCTTGCTTGATTCCTTTCTACCGTTGATTCTTATTTTCGTGCTTAGTGTTGACTTGGAAGATGACTACACTAGTATATGCTCATAGGTCAAACACATGGCTAGAATGGTTATATTGGCAATTGGAATACATTTAAGACTCTAATTGAGTTAAAAGGTTTTTCTTTAAAGTGTGATTTAATGATTAGTAATTTGTAAAGTAGGATACTACCAAGGAAGGTTTTAATCTTGAGATTTCTAAATAGTAAACACCATAGGATTGATATTGCAGGAAAAAAAAATATAGCTAGAATCTTTATACCCTTGATTTAAGAAATGTATGGGCTTTTTGTGATTTGATATTTATGATTTATTGGGTTATAGCTATACATTGCACAAGTATAAAATTTATTTGCTTTTCGAGTTGTGATATTTATGAGTTTTGGGTGATAGATATACATCTTTGAACAAATATAAAATTTATTTGATTTCGAGTTTTGATATTTATGATTTAATGTATTATAGTTATACACCTTTGAACAGTTATAAATTTGGTTTAAAAATGATCTTAGCTTTTAAAAATGGCCATAGGAATTATTTAAATTTGAGTTGTACAACTTGCGATTTTCGTGTTTAGTAAATTTTGAATTTTAAGTGGAAGTAATGACGGTAAATTTTCGTTTAAAATATTTAAAAGTTATGAAAACGATTTTTTTGAGAAATTTTTATTTTAAATAGTGTCCTATGATTGAGGATTTACAAATCTATTTAGATTTTTGGTAAAAAAAAAAGATTTTGACTGATAAGATTATTTGAAAATTTAGTTTAATGAGGGATTGCTAATATTAAAAAATTTTGGGATAATTTCGAAGGATGTGATGGAATGTTATTTTGATTGATTAAAGGAAGTTACCATTTAAAAGTTAATGATTTTGTTGGAATAACTTAGCATGAATATAAGTTAAAATTGATGAGAGCATTGAGCTTAATTTTTGAGATTGCTTTTAATATGCTAAGAGTTTTATTATGAGTTATTTAGAAATTTTAGAGTGTTAAATTTTTGATTGATTGTGAAATTTTTATGGATTCTTAAATTATGAACTCTTGAGTTAAATAGTTGAATTAAAATGTTAATTTTGGAAAAGGTTAGTGGTAACGTGATAAAGTTTGATTCGAGATTTATGAAAGTGATTTAAATTTTTTTATGATAAATTTGAACGGCTTGGAGTGAATACAAATTTTGATGGTATATTTCTGAAAGTTTATTTTTGAAACTTTTGGAGGATACTTGAGCTAAAATTTTAATGGTAGGCCCCAAGATAACCCTACCGAGTATTCCACACTAACTGCTATGTCACTTATGACCATGATAGTAGTATATACACAAGTGTTGTTAGTCATATACCCAGCTATGCGACTGTATTTCCACCTCGACTTACTCGACCTTCCTTCAATTCTAGATCTTTTAATTGCGACCTTCTAACCCATTTGCAATTTGAATAATGAGTTAATGGTTTCTTAACTGTATTCATCTAGGAGACTATCTTCTCTCCGGAATTGTGTTCCTAAATTATTTTTACGGGATTCTTTAATTAATTTTATTTCATGCTTTAACTTGATCTTCTTTATTTTTGTGCATTAATTATCACCCCGTGAACTCCCACTTTCTATTTTTGATCTTCTGGCGTCCCCTACCGTGACTTGTATATTTGGAGTACAATACTAAACTTTTCCTCTCAACAAATTTCATATGTAATACCTAGACGAGCCTACCTTCATGTAGATATATCATGTCCCACCAAAACACGTCTCCTTGTACTCTATTTTCTTAATATGACTTTCTGGTCGAAATGTCTAAACCAAAACCTCTACCATGATACCAAGATACTTTCGGACTTGAATTAAAGATCCAACCTTGACTAAATTCTGTCGACCCGATACGTGATTGTGTTCTATTTGTCTCCTTAAAATGCCTAACTTGTACTTTATCTTGATTGCTTGACCTGTTGTCCCATCACACTATTAGCTTAACTCTTGTAAGTTGGGTAGAATACCTCACGGCCCAACAAAGCCTTTGTCCTTGTGACCTATGTTGATAAGTTTACTCAGACTAGAAATTCAGAGGACCCTAAACTTATATAGGCAACCAAGCCATAAATGAAGAAATACTAGGACAACCGTGATGGCCCACACTTCGAGTAAGACTTGATTTTAAAAGATCTTGGACTAATTAAATTCCTTCGTTATTACCTCCCTTACTTATATTTCAACAACCTGATGCTGCTAATTTAGCCCTGGTTTTGCAAGCTTATCTTTTTCGAGCTTGATCATGATATATTTTATTGGGTGCACCCACTAACATATTGTCTAATCAGAACCGGTGCATGATGGTCTGATCAACCTATTGCACTTTGGTTCACTTATCACATATTATTCTACGTGGATGGAGACATAGTAAACTTGCCTTAGAATCTCATCCGCGACAGCATTGACAACTCTCATTTGAATTATTTTTGTCGCCTTTGAACCACGTATTCGTACTCGATAGCATCGTCCTTGAACTCTTTATTGCTTTTACTTTACTTATATTAGAAAGACCAGGCACTGTGCATGATAGATAGATGCAAGATATCACCTTTCGTTTTCCTATCAATTATTTCAACACGAATTTAGATAGCCACTGACCCACTCATGTGGCTATATCCTCACCTTAAACTCTTCTTCTCCCCAATCCTAGAAATTTTATTGTGCCCTTTCAACCCCTCTTGAACGCACGAGAGTGATTCTAATCATCACTTAATCAAACCCTCGACCAAGATGATTAGTATCCAGTTCTCCCTTAAGGAATTATATCTCCTAAATATCTAATTTATTCTCTTTGGCCTACTCAATTCCTTACTGTTCTCTAAAATTGGATATTCAAAATTTTGCTACCTTCATTTGAAACCCTTATTCAATTCCATAACCATGATATATTTTTGTATATATAGACTCCACAATTTTCTATTGCATGGTGGTGTCGAACGCCGTTTTATTGCCTCCTCCAAAATTTAATTGTATTTTGGTATTGACGAACTCTTCCTATCCCTCAACCCTATCTACCCTATTAATCCTAAATTTTGATGACGAAATTCTTGTAAGTTGGGTAGGATGTAAAACCCCTATTTTTTTAAAATTATTTTTATTATTTATTAGACTTAAAAAAAGAATTTATACAATTTATGGTTTTATTTATTTTTTTAGAAGGACCTTAGCCGCTGTTGAATTTTGTAACACAAGACTACCATGAATTTTGGCACGAAAGATGTAGCAGTGTACTTTGACTAGTATATTAGCCATGTCATGGGAGGCCTAGCCATAGTTCAGTCCGAACTAGGAAAATCAGGCCGAGTTGTGAAATAACGCATTTAAAATATTTTATTTAGATATTAATTTATATATTGATTTTTAGATGACCCGGTTTGTCGGAACCAGTCCGAATTGGGCTCGAACCGAATTTAAGTCCAGGTAGGCAGGTGGTGGGACCAAAGTGGCCATGTAGACATATTTTATGTACGTAAAAATAATTTCTAAATTATTTTAGAATTTTATGTACAATTTAAAATCATTTAATTATTTGTGCAATTATTGGTATTTTATTATTTAAATAATATTTTATAAAATAATACATTTGTGGACCCGGAAAAGGGTGTGCAGTGTAAGTGTACTCATTGGGACGATCTTATTAATTTATTATTATTAAAGTTATTTTGTGGAGATTTAATAAACATGGTTTCCTATTTAAATATTATTATTATTTTGAGTGATTTATTAAGGATTGAATTTATATATATATGTAGATATGCTCAAATATATTGAATAATTGGATAGTTGAATTTTAAATGATATTTGAATTTTAAATAGATTTTTTGGGGTATTTATGGGTATATACATATATATAGATATTTATATTTAAAAGTTTAGATTAGAAAATAGAAAAAAAAAAAGCAATTAAATCAACTTGGTCGGCCCCACAAGTGGGCGGCCATGACTTGCTAGCAATATACAAAAGGGGGGAGGGGACCCTTAGAATCATAAGTAGCAGCAACAGCTACTAAAAATGAGGGGCCGACCCCTTCAGTAAACCCATTATGGCCGACCCCCCTTAAACCCAATATATATATATATACATATATATATGGATTGACAAAAAAAAAACCCTAAACCAACCCTCTTCCACCTTCCTCCTCCTTCCTCCACCCTCGTCCACCTCTCCCCGGCGAGCGCACTCAGCCTCGTATGCTGCGACAGCAGTCCCGCGACGACGGCATCAACAAACAACAACAACAGAATCAACACCAAGGTACCTAACTTTATCGTGCGATTTCTCTCTTATTTTAACTCCGTTTTTAGATCCGTAAATTCGTGTAGAAATCCCACATGACCCTCTTCAAGATCCTCCAGGTGGATTTTGACATGGCCATCCAACTTGCTCGAAAAATCGAGACAAAGTTGTAGAAAAATCACTTTTCTGAATATTAAAAACCATTTTGAAACATCAACTTGTCGGCCACTTTTCTCGCTGTCCATTAAACTTTCGAAAAAACTATTGAAGGCAGTCAAAGACAACATAACCGAGATTGTAACGTACCTTTTGGATTCACTTTTTATCTAGTATGTAGAAAGTTACACGTTGTTAAAGTTTCCCAAAAAAAATTATAAATTCTGTTTTCAAAAAGTGGAAAAACACCCGATACGGCGTGCGCCCCGACACACCGGACGACGTGGTCATGCACTATACGCATCGAAAGGCACGTATGGATGTTATCGACGTGTGGGAACTGACGAAATCCGATTTCGTTGCATGTGCGCGACGAAATCAGTGCGTATCCGTCGAGATACCTCGTATCGATCCTTTGCAAATTAAGTCACAACTTTGTGCACACTCATCATATCGTGATGAAACTTGCATCATTGGACTTGAAATGTTTTTCTGTCCTGTGAGCCAAGTTTGGTAAGATTCTGAGACCGTTGATCGGGACGCTATTTTGGTGGGCCTACAATCCCACACAACGGACGATTTTGTGCACAGCCCACCGGAATCCAAAATTAGACATACCGTTGGGTTCGTCTTATCAAAACAAATCCGTAGACATATAGTTTGACAACTTTAGAGACCGTAGGTTCTGGCACATATTTCGGTACAAAGCGGGTCCAACGGCGGGCATCGTTTTGACCCAAAATTACGATTTTGTCCATGTTCAAGAATTTAACTTTTGGACAGGCATTTCCTAGGCATATCTTATATTCCAAACTCATTCGTGATGTTTGTTGCAGCATCCGAAGTCATCTGCGGGATTTGGCTTTTCTTACTTCGTTTATTTGTCTGTTCGAGCTACTGGATTATTCTCTTTTGCACATAACCTCAGGCAAGATACCTTGCCATTATACTGTTTATATTCAGTTGCGTTTTATTACATATCACTGTTCATTTATTTTCAGTTCTTATAGTTCTTGATTTTCTGTCTGCTCAGTGATATTAGATATACTTTGTTATTATCCTTTGATTGCATGTGGACTTAGAGTTAAGAGACTACCGTCTGTAGTGTATTGCATACCCCTTGACACAGTTGTACCACGAGGATGTGTGAGATGAGTAGCATGTAGAGGTACTTGCGTGTGGGCTGATCCCCCATGTGCATGCGTTAGGGCTAACTGGTAATAGAGGCATGTTAGGAGACTTAGCAGTTAGTAGAGGTATATGAGTCATGGATGTGACTCTGTTAGACATTGGGTGGGAAGAACAGTTCCTTAACGTATGGGCCAAGTATGCACTTTTCTATTGTCGGTTATCTCTGCGGGAGATACGGTCCTGAATCCTGATACTGATTTACTGCTGGCCTCTGACATTCGATGAATGTTATGCTTTGAGGTCCCTGGTATCATGATGGGCCATACCTGAGATTACTGCTACTGAGCCAGAGTGCCCATGCGTTGGAGGTTTGTTCTTAACTGCATAAACACTGTAGTACGGTTAGATTACCTTATTGTCGTCTTGTCACTTATTTCGGGTTGTGACATATTATATATTCAGTTTATTATGGCATGTTCTTTATGTATCTTGTTACGTCCCTCTGAGGACCTGGTTATCTCTCCAGGTGTGTGCTTCTGTGATTTTGCAGTTGTTCTAGCCAAGACCGTGACCTTCTCCATTCTTTCGAAGACGACTGCGCTTGGTTCGTCTCGTTATTTTATCGATCACTCCTTGTACATTTTATTTGAGATAGTTGGTAGTGGACTTTGTCTCCGCCCAACGATTGTATGCATGACAAATTCAAAGTTGCTTTTATATCAATTATTTATCTAGTGGATGAGATTTAGTTATTATGGTTCTACTGCAATTTACAGCTTATGTATACATACAAGATTTCCATATATTGGAGTGTATTTCGTATGTATACAGCTGGCATGTCGATGTACCTAGTCCTACGTATTTTCGGACTGGGGCATTACAGTCACTATATCATACTCAGATATAAATGATATAGATATAAATGAATGAGTGGCTCCAGAATCAAATAGTACCGATGTAGGGCAAGATTAAGCGAATATAGTACCTGTCACCACGTCCCCTGCAATTCCTGCTTCATTGATATCCATCATAAAAGCTTGTACATGGTTCTTTTTTTTCTTGTTTTTGTTCTGACCGGTCTTCTGAGCTTGATGAAATTGATGCACTTGTGGTGCCAATGCTGGTCTCTGTTGATATCACGTAGGGGCATGGACTTGCATTTGGGGTGTTGCAACAATATTAAACCTGGGCTCATTATTCTGGAACGAAGGCCTTTGCTGAAATCCCTGATTTGCAGCTCTCGATCCCTGTGCATTACTCTACACTACCGATCTTCTATTGTTTTGGGGGCATTGATTCAACCGATGATTGGTAGATCCACACTTCAGACACCTTCCTTGAAGTCTTCTGCAAATATTCTTCGTATGTACCGACTTCCCAAATTAAGAACAATTTAGCGCAGCTCTATTCTGTTCTGGCTGAGCACGCCTCTGTTGCCCTTGTCCCGAAGTCCTTCCCTGAGGGGAGTCGGTCTCCAAACTTCGCTTTTGTCCTCCAGTCTTTGAGTTATTCTTATCATTCTATATTCTTTTTTGGTCTCTTGTTGCTTCGACCATCTCTGCATAAGTTTGACATTTGTAAGGTGCCACCTTCATCTTTAATTTATCGTCCAGTCCTTCACTGAACCGAACTACCTTCGCCTTCTCCGTGGCTACCATGTTCGAAGCATGCCGACTGAACCTTGTAAATTCCGCCGAGTACTCATCGATAGAAGTCTTATTTTGCCTCAGATGTAGGAATCTCCTTTCTAGCTCCAACTTAGCGCTTGGGGGAAAGAACCTCTCTTCAAATTCCTCCTTAAACTTTTCCCAGGATACAACTTCGTTAGATTCTTCGGGGTGTAAGGAGCTCCACTAAATATCTGCTACATCCTTTAGTTGAATTCTCACTAGAGGCACTATATCATCTGGCGCTATCTTGGTACCCTTCAGTAATCCTTCTGTAATTCTTATCCATTGCGCCGCTTCCATAGGAGTCTCAGTTCCTTTTAACTCTGGGGTATGATCTTTCTAATATCCAAAATCTTTCCAGTCTTCAGAGTAGGTGTGACATCTAGCCGTTCCAGTAATTTTGTAGATGTGGCTTGAGCAAGTTGGATCTGCTGGGTGTTAGCCTCCAAGATTCTTTGAAAATTTTCAAAGGCATCCGTTGATCGTATCTCAGAGGTTTCCATTTGCGATGTATTGGGGTTCACTGGCGAAGACATTTCCTAAATATTAAGGATTGGAAATTCTTAATGCAAGGTCGAATTTTTTTTTTTAAAGAGCTTAATTACTCAAGGAGATGAACTTGTAACAAAAGCAATTACAATTTAGATGACCAGAACCAAAAGAAGCATATTTCATTCATTTCACAAAACATGATTACAATATGCTCCAGGGGAAAGTCCTTACAACTCTTATCTTCTAAACCTTATACAAAACTATTTACATCTGTTGTGAATCCAAAAAGTTGTACAACAGACAAAATGTTTCCCCTTTACATCCATACATCATATATATATATATATATATATATATATATATATATATATATATATATATATATTTCTGTTGATCCTTCAAAATGCAGTGCAGCGGACAAAAAGCTACCCCATTCCTACATGTCCAAACTAACCCCTCGTCAGCTTTAGGAAGGTGATCTCGAGGATCCTAGCATAGGGATTGATCCCCTCCCATTCACTTATAGTTCCCTCGTATCTACAAGTGAATGGAGATGGGCCATTTTTCCCGAGGAAGAACATAAGGCGTACTTCTTTCTCGAAGAAAACTTCAGCTCCATCCTCAATATCCCGAATCCTGGGGCGCTGGAGCTCGAAAAATACTCCAAACACCGGGAGTTCTTCGTCATTCACCACCATCCAAGATCTCCGTGCAAACTGCTCATACCCGTAAAATATCCGATCACTCCCATCCCAATAAACGCTAAGCATAAATCGAGCCATCACTTATACCCAAAATCCTCGCATAAGAAATCTATGATATAAAATAATCATCATCAAGTTTAATAAAATCATCGAGTTCTAGTAAAGTTTGATCAAGATTTATATCCCCAAACCTTTATGAAATCCTCAATTCTTTAATGTGTTCAAACTTCAATTGTTAATTATTTCTATCCTATGGTAATCCAAGTAAATCCTTAGGAAGTATCCAATATCTACCTATACAATCTCCTTAACATATACACTATCCTTAAATAGAGGACCTGCATGGGCCATCAACTAAAGGAGACGTGTCACGCCCCGGTTCCCAAGGTAAATCGGAGCATGTGATACTTCTCCCCAGGCTACGCACCCGTACAACAAATACTGTATTGTACCCTGCGATTATAGCTTGTGAGGTCCGAAATAGACATAACCACAGAATTTCCATAAATTACATAACATTCATTTGTCCAAAATATTACATACTTGTTCAAGTTTCTCCAAAACATATAATATACATATTAGCCAATGTTCCTTAAAACACGTAATTTACATAATTGTTGAAATTCCCAAAATGAAACTACTATACTTCAAGGTGTCACATTATTCATAGAGTTCATCCTCAGTGAACGCCTGACATTCATACTAGTCTTCATCAATCCCTAGTGAACAAAACTAGGTCATCAATACGACGCGCAAGCCCTCGGTCAAAGGAGAGAGTTAAGAATATAGGATAATAAGATAAATGAATACAAGAAAGAGTAAACTTGAACAATGTAAACTCATACCGTGTTATATCAGACAAGAGACATAGCTCTCCTAGATATTGTCACAAGGAATACATGTAATACCTCGCTATACCTAAATATACAATTTTAGAGAAACTCTTCTGGATCACA
Source organism: Iris pallida (assembly GCA_029216955.1). NCBI lineage: Eukaryota > Viridiplantae > Streptophyta > Magnoliopsida > Asparagales > Iridaceae > Iris > Iris pallida. Next base: position 11,835 of record JANAVB010044853.1, on the reverse strand, counting down.
CACACACGCCTAGCATCTCGACAATAACCCCATTTACCCGGGATCAAGCTCGTACAAAACGGGTGGTGCTTATATTATCCATCCGTCTGTACTATCACATATTGATGTGACTGCAAGCAAGGTAGCATCATGAGTTAGTTTTCGAATCATCTGGGTCAATTATCGAATCATGAGCTATAAAAGGAATTCATATGACTTGAAATTTTCCAAGAATATCAAATCCATTCATTAGATAGCTGAGCTGAACTCAGGGTTTGGATGTCTAATGAAATAATATAGGTTGAGCTGAAACTCAGGGCCTGGAATATATACAATGGATAGCTGAGCTGAAACTCAGGGCCTGGATATCCAATTGTATCAAGAAGATGAGCAAAGCCTCACCTCGGATATTCGTGCGGCCGCACGAACACCGATTCAGGGACTGATCAGTACGAAAGATAAAAAAAATTATATTGCAAAGATTCAGCCGGATGTGATCCAATGGTTTCTCTCCCAACCCAATGCAACCTATTCTAGTGAAGTTATGGCATTCGGATTCAGTAGAAACTATCCTTAAACGGGAGTCTTAACAAGTCAAGTTAAATTCAAGAGATAGTATCGTCTTTTCTGAAACTTGAAAAATCTAGGAAGAGTATTAAAACCAAAGGCGATCCAAAGAAATGACTGGTTCCAAGATCTAGGACAAATTCATAATTTCTAAGAGGCCCGGATTTCGAAAATGACTAATTCTGGAAATTCTCAAAAATTTCGGCAGAGTCTCCTTTGTTTTTACTGATCCGGAATAATTTTGATACAAGCAAACACAAAGAAAAATATAAATGTGGTTACGCCGACCCCTTCATGGAGCAACTCGCAACACCGGAACACGCAATATATAAATCCCGGGTTCGCCGACCCCTTCGGTGGAGCAACTCTCAACACCGGCAACACACACACACACACACACACACACACACACACACACATAATGGACACAAATGGAGACACAACCTTGGGGATAAATCCTACGGGGTTCAAACTAATTATCATGATGAAAAGAATGAAAAAGAGAATAGGTTGTACCTATCGGGAGATGGATCCCCATTAAAATCCTCCGACACGGCTCCAACACAAAACGAATTGTTTAGGACACACCCACTTCACTTCTTGCTCCCAAAAGTTTGGAGAATCACTACTTGGGATAGAGGAAGAGATCGATGGAAGAAAAACGGGAAGAAAAGCTTTACGTGGAGATGAAATCCAAGGATTTCTCTTCTTCCTTTTGGAAAGAACTTGGAGAAGAAGAAGAAGAAGAAGAAGAAAATTTAAAGTGGGAAGAAGGAAAGAGGGAAGAAGTGGACAGCCCTAATAAGGGGCTTTGGGGGCACTTGCTATTTACAAGTTTGCCCCTCCCTTTACTTCTATGCTAAGTTAGCTTCCTAATTTGGTTTTGGGAGTTAGTTTAGACCAAATAAAAATCATACTTAAGCCTAAACACACATGTGGGATTAGTCCAAACTCTTAGACCTAAATGTCAAGTATGGTGGGCCATGGCTAATTAATGTGCTAATCACAACTCAAGTCAAAATTTTCCGGATGAAATTCGAACCGACTCCTATAATCATTAAATATTAATATTCATGAAATAAAATTCCCAAAAATATTCTAAAATAAAAAATTACCATTTTACCCCTATCTTGGAAAAGTGAGGGTGACAATTTTAAGGGGATGTTTATCTGTAATTAGTATTGATGTTATTTTTCTTTCATTTAGATATCAAAGTATCTTATTTATTGCTTGTGCTCATGATCCTAACTATCATTTATATCCAATTACTTATGTCGTTGTTGAAAGTAAAACCACTGATTCTTGGACATGATTTTTAAATACTTTTATAATATATTTTGAAAGATTTTTAATGAATGTAATATAATTTCTTTTATATCAGATAAACAAAAAGGATTAATAAATGTTATATGTGCTACTATTCTTGAATTGCATCATTTTTTTAGTATTCAACATTTTAAACAAAATTTGAAATTAGTATCTATATTGAAACAATTTCAACGTAGATTAGACTCTCTTGCAAGATGTTATAATGAAGTATATGCAAATTATTGCTTTGAAATAATTAAAGGTGAAAACATAAATGTTATAAATGGCTTGTTGGAGTAGATGACGAAACTCATATTTTAGCGCACTAGATAACAACTATGGTCAATGCCCTAGATTAGATATCAACACTTCAAATTTTGCTAAATTTTTTAATATCTAGGTTAAAAATATACGTGATAAACCAATAACAATACTACTTGATGGTATTCAAGCCAAGATTATAACACTCTAGGACAAAAATATGCAAATTGCTAAAAATCTTGAAACATATTATTGTCCGAATATGTTAAAAACTATAGCCCGCATCAATAGAGAAAAAATATCACATGCAAGTTTTGCGTATGGATAGTTTTTTGTTTGAAATATTAGATCACGAAACAAGTAGAACATATGTTGTTCGCTTAAATGATAAATATTGTTCATATTTAAAGTGGTAGCATACGTGACTTCCATGTGTACATGCTATGCTTGTAAGTCTTGCAACATAAATATTGAAACTTTTTATCTTGCTATATTTTCTAAAGAAGCATTAAAAAGTTTATATGAGTCGCACCTGGAACCAATTACAGTCTTTACAATCTCAAAGTACATTAGTTAGAGGTCAAATTGGAGTAGCGGGTGTACGACACAAAGCTAGAAGGCCAAAGAAGAACCACATCATAGTCAAGAATTTATCGACAAGAGATCTCCAATGCAGTAACTGTAATGGGTTAGGACACAATAGAAGGAGATGTACTAACCAACCACGAGAATGAAGACATCTCAAAGAATGTAAATTCTTTCAAAAAAATTCCTTTTTCTCGAGACTTTTTTTTTCTCTGAGGCAAGTTATAATGTTTGTAGACACAGATATAAATGAATATATTTTTTTTACTAAATAAAGGTATTTCATCTCCAATATAAGGGTACACATCGCAAGTCATAAAAAATTAGATCATATAAAACTTGCACCAAAACTCTTATCTGGACTCCTTGTAAATCACCAATAACGACCTTCCTTTAGATTGAGTCGGGCTCTTAATTCATATAAATAAGTACTATAGATGAAAAATAAAATAATGCATACCATCCCAACTATAAGCTCGTAAAATCTACTCAAAGTAGAATCATCTATAGCTCGATTTTGGAATCGATATTCCTGACGAGGAGCTCCCCATCAAGATTCCTAGCGTTGTCACCGAATGATGCACCATTTAAACAAGATATGAGCATATAATTTCATTGTGGTTTAATTAAAGTTTATATAATTTTGAAATAACTTGGCATCTTCCATATTTACTATCGTATGTTATAGAGGAAGGCGAGGAAGTGGAAGATGGTTTAGATTTGGAAGAATCTTCGGTGGATGAGGTGGATTCTATGACCATGAGACTGCAGACAATGTCGCGGGCGGAGGCATAGGCATAGGCATAGGCATAGGAGAGCGGGACTGGGTTGGAAAGACCGGAGCGGCCGCACCAGCCGACGATTGCGGACTTGAGCGTGACGTTGAGGATGAAGAAGAAGTCGGTGGAGAAGGGGAGTTTGCAGCAGACGTCAAGGCAGGGGTGGTTCAAGGAGTGGCCGGTGGGGAGGGAGGAAGAGATGGGGCAGAGGAACTCGGCTGGCGGTGGCACGATGATCTTTGAGGCGGAGGAGATGGAAGAGGCCGTGGGGGTGCGGTGGTGGAAGGAGAGCTTGGACTTCCACCGGGACTTACCCTTTCCCCTCAGCATCTCTATCCCTTCTTTTCTCTCTGAGTGCTACAATACAGTCTGGATGAATACGTTGCTTTTTATCGTTTTGGAGGATTGATGCTACTTTGCTGTGGTCTAGTATTGGATTATAGGAATAAAAACCTTAGCAAGAAAGTACAAATAAGATTTTCATTCTATGGAGAGAGAGTGTGTGTGTCTGTGTGTGTGTGTGTTTTGAATGAGTTGGTGAGCAATGGGTTTTCATTCTGTGGAGAGTGTGTGTCTATTATACAATCCAAATAAGCACCAAGAGTATTTCTTAGGTATAACTATATTTATGTACGTATATAAAGGTAATTTATATTCCCACTAACTTAAAACTTGCGGGTTGGTGAGCAATGAGTTGGTGCCGAGAATGGCAGGTTTAGGCGAAGGTCATGATGTTGTTGTTCTGGAGGTCCTCCAAGGGATTTGCGGTGTTGACGTCGGCCGCAAATCGAAGGATGTCGCAGACGAAGAGGCATAGGAGAGCCGGACTGGGTGGGGAGAGACAGCTACGGTTGCACCAATCGACGATTGCGAACTTGAGCAATGTACACGTCATTCCCTAAATATTATGCCATTGTTAAGTAGGACATCACATTATTCCAACATGGCACGTAGGACACAAATGCTTATATTTAGAGCATTTTGGTTTGTAAAGGATAAGTATTCTACCTCGGCACTTAGGACTTTTTTGTAAAATGAATTTGCATTTGGATTTAGATTTGAAAATCCAAAATTTAAATCCAAATTCAAATCATGAATTTCCAAATCCAAATCCAACTCCAACCAAACATAGGACTTGGTAAATTATTAATTAGCTATTATAATTATAATTATAGTTATGATTAATAATTAAATTATTATTATAATAAATAAAATAAATAAATAAATAAGATATAATGATGATTAATAAATTATTAATTAAGATATAATGATGATTATAATGACGATTAATAAATTATTAATTAACTATTATAAATATAATTATAGTTATGATTAATAATTAAATTATTATTTATAATTAACAAAATAAATAAATAAATTATAAATTAGCTATTATAATTATATTTATATTTATGATTAATAATTAAATTATTATTATAATTATGATAATAGTTATGATTAATAAATTAGTAATTAAGATATAATGATGATTATAATGACAATTAATAAAATATAATTCTAATTCTAATAATATATTAATTATTAAATAATTAAAAATTAAATTATTAATTGCGATGATAATTTATGATAACTACCTATTAGTTATTTTTTATTAAATAATAACTACTTTTTAGTTATAATTTTTTTTAAAAAATAATAATAATGACTAATTTTTAATTAATTGTTAGCTAATTTTTAATTAACTATAAATTAAATATTTTAAAAATAGTAATTATCAATTAATATAATGATGATTAATAAACTATTATAATATATTAATTACTAAATTATTAAATATGATTATAAGTGTGATTAAAATATTATAAATTAAGATTACAATAAAATAGTAATTAACGAAGTATTAATTAATATTATAATAAGACTAATAAATTATTAATTATGATTATAATTGGATATTAATTAATAAATTATTAATTAAGATTATAGTTATAATTAATAAATTTATTATAATTATGATTAATAAAATTATTAATTATTAATTAAGATTATTATAAATTATTAAATAATAAAATTATTAATTAATAAATTATTAACTTAGATTATAATTATGATAACTAACTATTAGTTAAATTTTTATTAAAAACAATAACTAATTTTTATTTATAAAAAAATATTTTTTAAAATATTAGTAATGACTAATTTTTAATTAACTATTAGTTAATTTTGAATAAACTATAAATAAATATTTTAACGAAATTATTATAAAATAACTAATTTTTTCCTTCCAAATCCAATCTCTTTTTTCAAATCCAAATTTTGGATTTGGTTACACTTTCCATATCCAAATCCATCTCCAACCAAAGATTCCATGAATTTGACTCTAAATCCATAAAATCATAAAATCCAACTCCAAATATGGTTTACCAAACGGGCCCATACAAAGACAAATCGGTCAACAAAAAAGTATTAAGTTCACATATGGATTAAAAGAAATAAAAATAAATAGAGGCATGAAATTTATTTTAAATTTAACTTCTAATCATTAATTGAAAACAAAAGCTCACAGAATATTGTTTGAAAATAAAAAATGCAATGTACATGCAATGCGTGCCCGACACTAGTTATTTTATTAACCTATTGACTAATAAACCCTCACCAACTGTAATGGATTCGTGGCAACCATTTTTTTACACCTAACTAGACATTTGTCCCAATTGTTTGATAATATATTTTTAGGACTGACTGTCAAATTTTTTGACAATTCACTGTCCAATTCTTTCATTTGGTAGGATTGTCAAAAAATTTAACATAGAAACAATCACGAAACAACCAAATTTTGTTGAACACATCAAGATCATAGGTTTCAAAGTCGTACCACTTTCTGCCTACATCTGTACATCAAAACATATAACCATGTTGTCTACTGTACCAATAAACCCATCCCTGCCGACAATTACAAATGCTAGCATAGTAATGAACAAAATAGGAAGTAATGAAAAAAAAAAGGCACAGGAAGCTATACAACCCAAGTAAAATGGAAAACACATCCAAACTCCAAATGTATTTGGCATCGCGACCAGCCAACAAAGTCTTTCAGATTACACTCACCGTACTGCCTTCTTTGATGTACATGAATGTAAGGAGAGAAAAAAAAAAAAAAAGCAGATGACGCAGTAGTTAGCTAACTGTTTATGTTAGCAAATGCAATTATTCAGGATTGTAAAAAATTTCTACAGTTCTGACAACATACAACTAGACTTTGACGAAATTTCGTACTTCGAACCTATTTTATGGGTTCAAAACTTCAAATATTCGCCCAAAGTTTATCCTAAACTTATTTTATGTTACTACACTATGATATTTGGGTGTCATCTCAATGATTAATTGATGCTTGAAATTGGAGAAAGAGAAGGAAAAACTTTAAGGTTTTGAACTGAAAGAGGGGAAGGATTTTGATGAGTGTAGAAGTTAGAATATTTGGGTTTTTTTTTCTTTTTTTTCGCGCAGGGGGGGGGGGGGGGGGGGGGGGGGGGGGGGCCTTGGACAAAAGTTCCTTTAAACTGAACTAGCCTCAATACTAGACTAGCCCTAAGTAACTTTTATAGTGCCTTTATAAAAAGCCTTGTTCTATCTACCTTTTGCTTAATCTACAAACATGCCTATCTTATCTATCTACCTACCTACCTACCTACCTACCGAGTAAGCATTATTCTATCTATTACCTATTCCAACTACTTTGACATAACTTACTAGAGATCTAGATAAATAGATAGTAGGCAGATATATATAAAAAATCCACATAGCAATGACCTACCTGTCTATTCACCCACAATTGCGCAGGCAATCCCTAGTAATAAATAGATCTGTTATTCTAGCATTTTACGAAGCAACTTTCTGTGTTGTGCCAGTCATTGATGATTCGGAGCAAAACCTTCATGCCTTCATGAGAGCATGCAGTCTCACTTCATTTTGGCCATTCTGTAAAACAATCTCTCTCTTTGGCGATACATACAACTTCATAGGAATTAGCGGTCCTCCTAGGTCAACAGTTCTCCCCCCTCCAAACTTTAAAGATCATAGCATAAAATTGGATGAATCAGAAGGGTCAACATCATTATATAAACCTCATACTGGAGCACCATTCAAGCGTAGCTCCGACTGCATCTCCTTGACGAGTATTTCTTCAATTGCTTCCGCAAATCGATCAACATGGCCTCTGATTCGAGTGTGTAAAGAGTTTGCAAGTTCCTACATAACCAATATGAAGCAGATCAGTAAATTACAGGTTAAAGTGAAATAGTCAAGGAGCAGGTTTATCACGAAGGAAGGATACGTATGAATCGCAAGAATTAAGCTTAGAAGAGACTGTAAGGTACAGACAAAAAAAGAAAAGAAACTTAAACTTGATAGCAGTTAACATAGGTAAGAAGCTTTGACATCAACAGAGTTCCTCGCTCAAGTCCCGTGAAGACCTGAGCATTAAGCACCACGTACCCAATTTAGAATCTCAAGACTCGCGTGCATCGCACCAAATCTCGGCTAAACTTACACATTACTGTCAAAGGGAATACTAATGACATCATTTCCATCTATTTCCACAACGACAATGCTGACACGGAAACCAAACTTTATGAACTAGTACTTCAAAACAGGAATTGACTGAGAAGTGAGAGCCCCAAGTATATCATATTATTTAAGAACATAAATCTTGTAACAGTCAGTTTAATAAGGGAGTGAATTACATTACAGGTAGAAGTTCACAACAAAATACTGTAGCAGTCAATTATTTAGTGAACATTTACAGGTAAAAGTTCACAACAAAATATTAGTACGGGCAATACTACTGATAACCCTTGTGAATTGCCCAACAAACAATACTAACTTACCTTAATCTTGCAGAGGAAACTCAGCGAGATGCTGTTCGAGTGGACAGAGTTCTTTATGGACACCAACGTTAAAGCAGAAGTGGATATTGGCCAACCTTGAGGTGTCTTTATGAAAGCGTCAACCCCCCCCAACAAATGTGCTGTAATCATCTCATCTCTGTCCGAGTACTCAAAGAGTGTCTGCAAATTAAATACAGCTACTCAGATGAAGAATGGGGAATAAGAATGGTCAAGCAACTGCATAGAGATAATTTGAAAAGCAATAAACAATCCACGATTCAACAGATTAAGAAATGAGTATCCACTCATTTCTCATGAATCTGGCACTAATTCACAACTTACAACCATTGCATAGCTTATCCATAATCCGGGTTTGTTGCTATAGAGTGAAACCAACTAGGTCCTTGCCTAATAAATAATTTCTTCAAAAGGATAACCCACAACTTTGAATGTAACAGACACTTCACACACACACACACACACATAAGAACCAGGCAATCATTCTAAATAATCTTGACGTTGGCATTAATTAACGACTTATTGGTTATGCACTTTTTTGTTCTCTTTACCATTTAAATTAAAATCTATACAATCTAATAAATTGTCTTAAACTAACAACAAAAATATTAGTAACAATAATAGCTCTAGTCTAACTAGACAATAAAAGGCAATTGTGAATAGGAAGTAAGAGTGGCAGAATCCAATATATGAACCACATAAAATATTTGGTCTAATGCCTTCACAATATATTTGCTCCAACATTGCTCTGTACATGTCAGTTGTTCTCAAGACTGAAGAATGAAACAATATGTAGACACCATTGCATATCAACAACTAAAAATGAACTAGATTAAACAAGAACAGAATCTTTAACCCAAACTTTAGGGTCAGCTACATGAATGCTCGCATACCATTTTCATTTCTTAAGGGTCATCTCCTCTTGCAATTAGCAGAAGCCATATCCTGTTTCACATCCTCAATCCAAGTTCTCTTCGGTCTACTCATAGCACTAGGAGCTCCTTGTACTTGTTTGGGAATAAAGAAGGGATCTCGTTGCACAAGAATTATATCAGTGACAAGACAACAACACCAACAATAAATCAGTGGCCAACTTTTGCAGCGAAAGATCAAATACAAGACAGTACACAAGGATGAAACTGCAAAACTCACACAAGGAGAAACCACCGGAAGAGCGAGATCCTTACTATTAATCAAAATAATACAAGGCTTTTACAAGATCGCTAACTTCTGACACAAAGCAACCAAGAAAACCACAAGTTACTGAAATCCCGAGAGTTGTCAAAAACGAGAAGCCGAAAAACAAAACCTACAAAAGCGAACTGACGCGGGACGAAGACTCAAAAATAAATTATTAGTATGAATTAGGGATTTGAGAAGATTGGGTGCGGCAGCTTTAATTGAGTGAAAAACAACTATTATAAATTTGTCTCAAAATTATAATAGAAATGCAAAATAATACTATAATTACCGTTGAAGACGTCAACGTCGAAAGCGGAGAAGCTTCGTTGAAGACGTCAACGTCGAAAGCGGAGAAAAACGTTGATAGAGAGATCTACTTTAAGGTTTTTGGCATCGCACCATATAAACTCAAAATAGATTTCTCATTCTCAATTCTTTGATCCATAACTTATGAAATTATAAACTATTTATAAGCTACAAAACAATCAAAGAAGATCAAATAAATCTCTAAGTTCTTATCCATAAGATAAGTCAATCTCTAACCAACCTCAACCAACTCAAGAGATACAATTCTCTTTATTTTGATTTATCCTAACAACAAACTAAAGAAATCCAAAATAACTGAATATCTAAACTTTGAAAATTCACCTCCTGGTGAATCAAGTGTGAAATCCGAGAATTATGCTCATGTTGATATCCTCCAATTCAGCCATAGTCGAGGCTTTTGCTTTGACAACTTAGTCAACATTGAAGCTTCTGACAAGACGACAGCTCCATACCGGTACTGGAGGTTGTGGAAGTGGAAGAAGTAGAATATTCAACAGAGACCTATCAAACACTTGAACAACTTGTGAATGTCTCGATATTTCCAGGGAAGCAAAATGTCGCCCCTACAATCATTTATTATTTCATGCAAACTATTACAATTATTTGTAACAAACATAGAATAGAAATTGTTCACAGGTTCAATTATTGGGACACGTTAAAAATATTTAGATGACTTACTAGGATTTTTAAATTTATTGGTTTTATCAAATGACATATTTAATTCTTCTAATGATGATACATAACGCTAAAATTTTATTAATGGCTTAAATCTAGACTTATAAAGCTCAAAATTTATTAGTGGTTTAAATTTAGACTTAGACTCAGACTTGGATTTAACTTCTGACTCGTCTATGACAGACTCAGTAGGTTCCACTAATGAATTTTTTGTGTATAGGATCACCGTTAGCATAATTTTTATTTTATTACGATTGGAAAATTCTTCAAACACCATTTTCATTTTAGCAAGCATATGATCATATATATTATCGATTATCGCACAAAATTGTTGTGAAAAATTTTGCGTGGACATTCTTGTATGGGTCTTACCTACCTTCGTATACAATTTATAAACCAGAGTTTAGCTCTGCTACCAATTTGACGCAGACGAAGATCCAAAATAAATTATTAGTATGAAATTAGGAATTTGAGAAAATTTAGGTACGGTAGCTTTAATTAAAAGTCAACAACAACTATTATAAATTTGTCTCAAAAATTATAATAGAAATGCAAAATAATACTATGATTACCGTTGAAAACGTCAACATCGAAAGCGAAGAAGCAACGTGAAAACGTCAATGTCGAAAGCAGAGAAGCAACGTTGAAGACGTCAACGTCAAAAACGGAGAAGCAACGTTGATAGAGAAATCCAATTTAAGATTTTGGCATCGCACCATATAAACTCAAAATAGATTTTTTATTCTCAATTCTTTAATCCATAACTTATGTAATTACAAACTATATATAAGCTACAAGACAATCAAAAGAAGATAAACTAAATTTCTAAGTTCTTATCCAAAGATAAGTCAATCATTAACCAAACCCAACCAACTCAAGAGATAAAATCCTCTTTATTTTGATTTATCCTAACAAACAAACTAAATAAATCCAAAATAACTAAAAGTCTAAGTTGTTCTCCATCACAAACTTTCTTTTCCTTTATATTTGTTTTCTCCTTTTTTCTTATGTTTTTTGCTGCACAAAAAACCTGCCCAATGCGCAACACCTGAAATAGAGATGCTATAGGAAACCACCCACCACCGCTAAGGAATCCATGTAAATTAGGATATTAATGGCAAACTACCAAAAGAACCCTAAATGTAAAATAAGACTTAGCAAGTCCTATAAGATTTAACAATGGTACCATGTGTCACCCTCAAAAACACCCCTTCCCACTTAAAACTCATAACCTGCAGATACCAATGTGCCCAATGATATGAGATTCTAGCCCATTTTGGTACATAATACCTAACAGCTTGCTCACC